>JAGFPH010003010.1:90622-115716 GCA_018207615.1 Philaenus spumarius
AGGCCAATGACTGAATTTCCCAACTGTTAACTTAGTCGTATGACTCTATCTTACATTTGAAATAAATGACCTCATGTTGTACCAAGACCCAAAAGCCACACCTCACCAGTGACATACTGCTGCCAGAGATGATCGTGTTTTGATAAAAATTGTCAACAATGAAACAAATGTTTCAGCGACACCGGTCTTCGTGTCCAAATTAAAATATTTCGTGGCCAGGGCATGTATCTCCCCAGGTGTCTCGACTGTTCAGGGGTCATACCGGACCCGTGCAACGTTCAATGCATCTTACCTTAATGTTATCGTTACTATATTCTCATTAGACAGTTAGTAAAAGTGTTTAGAAAAAAACTTTATATCCTTTTTTATCAGATTCTTCCACTTAAGGGTCGGCTCTAGCTGTTGGCCATGTTGGCTGACACTCCATAAGACCAATGTTAAATTAAAATCCACATTTTTTCTTTATTTTTGATCGGATAGTTATGAACGATATGTCATTTTAAAGCTATCGCCAATATGCATGCAAATGGCTTTTCCAAAACTAAGAAAAACATTTTATTTAATATGTATTAACAATTTAAAACATTGATTTGTAATATGTTTTATGTAGTCACTATTAATTATAGAGAAAAACTACCAAGCCATTCGCATGAAGAATTTCGTCTCCAAGAGTTTGTTATTTTTTTAACGCTATTTGAACAATAGCGGGTTTTAAATGGATTTAGGATGAGCAATGTCCGCGTAACCTACCGCCGCTACGCTGGAGTCGCAGGTTGCTTTCTGTTTTACTAGAGCCGACCCTTAAATGACCATATTAGTCGTATTAAGGAAATAATCAGTTCAGGTGCATTTGTAACTAGAAATTTGAAACTATACTGCAGTACTTCAAAAATGTTAAGAGCCTATTATCTGAAATATGTTATTACTACTATGAAAATTTTCTTTTGGAAAAATTGTCACTTAAATGTAAGAAATAGTAATTTTCGTGTCAAAAAGATTAAATGTTTATTGTGTTGATAGAAAAAATTAAAAAATGCTTTCAAGAAGCTTCTAAATGCTTATTGTGTACTTTAAGTGTTGCTTTTTTTTAATTTGAGATCAGGAACAAATAATGGATATACAGAATTTCAGCACCAGGCAAGTTTGTGGGAATCATTCATACAGCACGGGTTAAATTTACGCAGAAAACTTCCCTCACAAGCAGGTGACGAGCTAAAAAGTTCACAAAGTTAGTCGAATTATTTTAAAGACAACCCAAACAGTTTTCTTTTGTTTAGATTCTTCCCTCTTTATAAATGTTCACATGGTTATTTCTTTTTGTAAGTATTTATTGCATGTATATTATTGTACGTTTTCCAATTTTCAATATTTATGTCAACTATGTGTGCTTTTTTCTATTTTAAATTTATTTTCAATGTAAATTATTGTGTATGCATTTCTAGAATAATGATATTTATAGGCTACAACTGACTTTTTATGTTAAAAGTTTGTAATTCTTTTCAAAAAAACAATAATTAACTAACTATCTATGTGTACAACTAAATTAAAATACATGAATTATGTAACATATTAGCAATCACTAATAAATACTTCATCACTAAAAATAATCAAAACAACTGTAATTATTTTTACACTAAACAAACCTATAGATAAAAACAAAAAATAAAATAAAACTTCCAATGAGCTTTCAGAGGCAAATTAAATTCGTGTGTATGAGGAGAAAATTGTAAGATGGTTACCATCAGCTACATACAATCTTTTTTATTTGTGCTTAGCGAAAAATACCAAAATCTGTTTTAAACATTTACTGGCCACTCTGATAACGTTATGTAAGTACAAAGATTGGATAATCTGTATATATAATCGAATGATTGACTGATCGACTGACATAGAAAAACGTAGAGCAAAAACTATTTGAGATAAAAATACGAAAAATTAAAAGTATATTCTTATAAATGCACCCTAAGAAAAATTTCACTAATTGTGAAAATAAGGCGATTTATTCCCAGTCGTCTAACAGATAAAACATCTCATTCCGAACAAAAGCTTAGCAACACATGTTTGTTGAATGCATTTACAAAACAGGTGATTTTGATCGATAGCTTATCACAATAATTGTAGGTTAGGCCTATACTGAACCAAAACACACTTCTTGAAAGCATTTAAATTTATTACATCCTACTTGGCAGATTTTAAATCGGTTAATTAAAAAAAATAATAAATATACAAAAATCCTGTCACTCATACAAAAATCCTGGCCCTCTTGTATGTGCGTCAGGGTCTAGAATCCCCCCCTCCGATATAATTTCCTCTGTTCTAATCAATAGTATTTTTAGTTAAAATATCAGATTATATAGGCATAGTACTGTAATTTGTTTCAATTTGATTCAATGTCGCTGCGGGTGTTGGTAAGCGAAGCGAGAACTGTCGGAGCCCCTAGTCCCTAGTCCCCCCCCCCCCCCCCCCTAGTGTCGGACATTAACTGCGTTTAATTATTTAACTCATAGATCAATTCTAAACTCTGACCGAAGCAGTAAACCTTTATAATTAATATGACCGTGACAGCACACATACAAAACATAAGTATTACAATCACAAAACATCTTCGAGTTAAAAACTGGTAGCTAATCGTGAGCAGTCGTAATGTAAATAAATATAAATTAATTTTTATCCTCAATAAAAAAATAATAGAACTACTGGATACTAGAGACTAGTTTTTGTAGCGAAAGCAATTATAAAGTCTCATTTAGTAAACTAATAAAACCAGTAAAACAGATAAGACCGGGCAATTTGTAACGGTGAAGCTGGCGTACTAAAACTAAGTTTCTACGCAACAAAACATTTCCGTAATTATTGGAGCTAAGTCGGTATCGTAAAGATTTACTTAGCTCATGGGAAAGGTTATTTATTCAATCCAAACACAACTACTTTCTATTTCACATAGTTCTCTACAATTTGCTCAACTAGAAAAGGTTGTGATAGAGTGAAGCAATATTAAGACCTTAGGATGAACTTAGCTTCGGTCTTAGGCTTTGAGACAATTCCCACACGTAATGACATCTGTTTATTTGTAACCGATGTTTATAGTAGACTTCAAAGAGATATGAAGTTTCATGCACATAAACTGGATCCATAGCAGCCTGTCTAAAGCTATCTGAGAACTATCTATTTTGCATAGTTTCATAGTCTACTATTGTTTTGTCTCTTATTTTGGTGTAATTGAGTCAAAATTGAGTTTCCCTTACAGAAGAAAACTGACAGATTGATTACTTTTAAATCATGTTGCGAGCATTGTAAAACATTATTTAAGCAATAACAAATACAACAGTTATTAATAAATATATTTTTAAATGTTTGATGTACACAAAATGTAAACTAGGTAGTTCAATGACTGACCACGATATGTATACCTACAATATCCGAAAAGGCATGCTCATACATAGCCCTTTTGCTAGGCAGAGTAAAACCAAACATTCCCACCATTATGCTGGTAAGTCTATGTTCAATATGCTCACTGTAGAAAATTTGTCTGTCTTCATTAAGAATTTTTTTTAAATATGTAAGGCTGGATTTAAAATAATAGTTTTTATTCATTATGTGAGTTTTTCAATCTTCAATCCGTGACATTGTGTGTGTGTTTTTATTTGTTTTTGTATTATTACTTTTTGCTTTGTTTATGGTTAATATTTATTGTGTAATGTTGTGATGTGTTATGGTATTTTTACTGTTTTTATTTATAATGTTTGACTAAATATTGTATACAGTGTAACATGTGTATCTTATCAAATCGTATATGTATATTTACTATCGGTCGTACTCCGTGCTTAAAATATGAAGGTCTACCAAATATGATTAAAAAGAACAATTAATTGTTGGAAATAAAAAGTAATATGATTCAAATAAAGTTATATGCTTCCAATTTGTGCTACGGGCTTCCAACTTTCCTACTTTTGTATATAAGACAATTATTTTTGAAGTGATAACTTCTATTGGCTCTTTGGGCACTTTCGCTTAACTATGTTTCTGAAATCTCGCGACACGAACTGCGTAGAGCGTAGAGAGGGAATAGGCGATACATAGTATATTTAGACAAGTAAGCGCATGCTTCCGTGTTAAAATGTAGCTAGTAACGTTTCAAACGTAATCCTGAAGGCAATAAATGTGTGTCCTGTTGTTTTGTCTTCATTTTCCTCTTTAAATAAATCTCTAGCAGGAAAGTAATGAAAGCTCCCACTAAGCCAGTTGCGAGTAATATGAAAGCTCCTTGTATGTGAGTAAACTTAAGAGAAGTGAGCTGAGACGTTTCGAGGGATGAAGATGCACTTTTTTCCACGGTTATCTGAACTCGAGATGAAGGGTGTCTGCGAGAAACATCTCTTTCCCAAAATAGCAACAATCCATGGTCGAGTATTTTGTGAATCAAAGCATTCAATCTTGCATTATACGGGGAACCTGAAAGTATAAATTGTCAAATTTGAATTATATTTAGTTTCTTAAGAATCAGAAGTATAACATTATTTTCGTTATTACCTGCAAAAATAATTTTACAAATAATTAGACAAAGACCTACTAAGGTGTAAGGTTTACTCCAGACTTCCATAGATTATAATATTATTTCAAATTTTTTAAGTGATAACTTCTATTGGCCCGTTGGGCACTTTTGCTTCACTATGTTTCTGAAATCTCACGTCACGAACTTCTTGCGAAGACACAAGTCAAGGAATATTCGATACATAGTATATATAGAAAAGTAAGCGCGTGCTTCTGTGTTAAAATGTAGCTAGTAACGTTTTAAACGTAATCCTGAAGACAATTAGCCCGGAAACCGTGCTCTTTCTTACCGCAATCAGTATAAACATTACAATTTATATAAACTTCGCGCTATTACATACTAGGAACGTGTAAACTGGTTACTCAAAGTGCCTTGTAATATTGTCACTTCTCGGGCTCTTGGCTAAGATCAAAGTGTAGTGTCTGTTCTTATCAGCTTATCCCTACAACTGTCCATGTTAATGTTTTGCAACGCCAAGTAATTTTGGTGCGTGTGCAAGTATATTTTCAAAAATTCGCCAAATATAGTAATTAATTGTATACAAATCCAAAAGTGTTCTGTACATTTTTTTTTTTGTAGAGATAGGTTCAAAATTAAAAAAAATATTGATGTAAAATTGTAAAAGTTATTAGCTCAAGAAACAAAAAATGTTCAGTAACGAAAGGAAAATGTCCAACTTTAGCCTACATAACAAGTAGTACAAATTTTTTCTAATTTTTTCGTAAGCGTAAAAAAGTTTTGTAATTTAGTTCTAAATAGAACTGTATAAAAACATTTATCAAATTCAAATTTCTTATTTTGAAAACACCAGTTTGTATGTTCCATCTAAACGTCTGCTAACAAAACTAGGCCTAGTTTGAAATGTAATTTAGGAATATTTGCTTTACCCAAAAATGAAATATTATTATAACAAAGTGTAGAGAATAAATCAAAAAATTGAACTGTATACTTGTAAATTATATTTTCATAAAAGTGTTTGACTTAGAATTATTTAAATAACAAAAGTGAAAACTAATATATATATATCTCGTTCATTCAGACTATACGAGATGCGCGCGCAAACTCCTATGTCTAGCCATGTTGTAAAAGTCCGTTAGGGTTCAAATTCAAACCTTAGATGAGACCGTATTAGCAGTCACTTTCCCATGAACCTACACAACAAACTGTTCAAATATAGTATATTTGTTTTACAGGGAAAGTTAGCTTGAAGCATTATCTTTACAAAGATACCAAAACATCTCTAAAAATAGATTGTGGTCACACAGATATCACGTGTAATAAGTAACGCTATTTATTGGTTGGAAAACTGACCAATTGCAAGGGTCTACAAAACGCTCCACAACTTTAGACCTATTTGTCCAATTTTTGATTGGATGACAGTATTAGATAGGGGAAGTTGTGAAGAATCCAACGATATCTAGGTTTAATTTAGAAGAAGTACTGGGCGGGCTTTAGAGAGAGAAGAAAGATGCTTTATTTTGTTGTGTTTTATGATAAAATCCAGTGAATATTCGAGCGCCGAGTGTGTTGTATAAAACTAATAAATTGCAGTTTTGGAAAAACTGGTGAATACAAAAAAAATAAAGTTTATATCATTACTTTTCCAACGGTTTTTGATTTATTGCGATTGGATGATTTTTAGTGGGTGAAATATTAATTACAAGTAGAGTTGTCAAAGTCGAACTATTTCAAGTGCCCCGCCCCCACGACTACTCAAATTGGGGTTTGTGTGAGTGTAGTGTGAATCGTCGAGTGTTCTAATGGCTTTCTGCTTTAAATTTTGATATTGTGTTGGTGCGGTCATCTGGGAACGTTGTTGTGTACTGCCACCTGCGATTTCTCAGAACTACTAGCTTATATACTGTTTACTCTCGGTAAATTCAAGTATATTGTACATCGGTGAGAGTTTGTACGATTTTTATTTGGCCGTTTGAACACTTTTAGTATCCTTTGAATAAATTAACAGTTAATTTGAATAAGTCCAAAATATAACTTAAAAATCATTATCTTATTTTTTAATAGTACTAAAATTTCTATTATAAATATTTCGTCACCTCTTTTCACGTGATTTACTGTATACATAGAAAGAGACTCGTGATATATATAAGAGTGTTGAATACTCTTTGTTGGATTCGTTAATACATAAAGTCAGTAAGTACATTGACAGTTAGAATTATATTTATTATTATTTAAGGGTCTCCTATACCTTGCGTAAAACAGCTAAAATATGCACTTCGTACTACCGTGTTTCGGACGCCGTTTTTCAACCTAAAATGTTGTGAAACATCTTAAATTGTTCTTAAAGGCATTGTGCTTTTGTTTTATATCTCATAATTGAAAGAAATCGTCGGAAACTCCTTTTAATCAACAGTTTAAATGAGTAAAAATCGATTACTTTTAACGCATTTTTTGGGAGTTTTAAGCAATAATTTCCATATTTTAAGCTAACACGTAAAAAATATAAAGAATTCTTTATAACTTAAAGTAGTTTCCCAGATTATTAATTTATAAATAGAATCCGAAACACGGTATTACGAATAAAACTTTTTTTATGGAAAATGTATACCTTTGATTACGCATTTTTAAATCGGATAGACTGAAAGGAAATCATATACATTTTTTAAAATTAACGCTTTTAGGATAGTTAAAAAAAATTTAAATTTTGAATGTTTCTAAATTTTTTTATGAACTTTAGAAAATTTAAAATCATAGTACATTTTGTTAGTCAAAGCTAAAGACATAACTCTATTTTGAATTAAACAAATGGAATATGGTAAATTTTCATGTTGATTATTTATAATTTAATATAATTAGATTATATTCAAGCAATATATAAAATATTGTATATTTTATATATTTTATTATTAATGGATTAAAAATGTGTAATGTATAATGTGAGAAAATATATTAAATATAATGTTCTGCAGATTTACTGATAACTGAAAATATACTTAAATTACTTACTAACAATTTTTAGGAGTTAAGAATAATTAATTTGTTATTTGAATAATTAATTATGCAATTTCAAAATATGATACAATATTGTTTGACTATATATTGACTTGTGTAATTTGTTGACCCTTATTCTCCTCTAATATTAATACGGATAAAAATATAAATCCGTCATTGAAGTTATTATTTCCAACGTGTGGTCTTAAGCACACCCATTTTGTATTTTTATTTTTTATTTTCAGTTTCAAACTTATTCAGACCATTTACATAGGCATTGAAAGTGATGCAATGTTGTTTGCATATTTTAGATAGATACGTTCAATCCTCTGTCTAAATTGGCCAGAATTATAAAAAAAATTTTAAACAAGAAGACTGCCTTGAAGTCGGTAGGCTATCTTCTTATTCGAAGTAAGATTTTCGAATCTTGTAGTTAAAGTTATTCCCTAAAATTTCCAATACATCGACAAATTCTTTTTTAAATTTACAAAATGTGGTATCTGAAGAATTTTTTTTTATGAGCTTTAAATCTATTTGTATTTGTTAACTTTGAACAATGAAGAAACGGAAACAAAATATATTTACCGCAAAACTGTCCTACAGACAAGATTTGCCAAAACTATTTTCTTATAAATCAGTATTTATTAGTCAAACCTGCATACCTTACATACGATCTAAAAACATAAATATTTACCATAAAACTGTTCTACAACCAAGACATGCTAAAACTGTCTATAAAATCGAAACCCACTCATTTACTCAAACACTGGTCACAGTATCTCAAAAACTATACAGCCTAGGAACGTGACATTTATTACACAAAAATCACACAAAAAAAAGGGTCTAGAGGCACAATAAAAAAATACTTTAAAATATTTAGCCTTTAAGGGTTGAAACAACCCCTAAACAATAAATATTGTTTGTTATATATCTAAAAAAAAAACACCTCTAGGAACGTGACAGCTAGAAAACTTTTACTGTCTACATTTATTTCTTGCAAAATACATGTAAAAATAAACCAGTTTTACATTTTCTTTAATTTTGCTAAGGGGTGAAAAAGTAGTAACAACGCCTAAAACAATTAAAATTAATTGTTATACTTTTCCTAAAGCTAGAGAGCTGAAATTGTGTACATTTATTTCATACAAGATAGCTATAAAAATTAAACGAGATTTACATTTCGTTACGTGCTGCAAGGGGTGAAAATTTGATAACAACCAATGCAAACTAATATACATTTTAATTAAAACTAGAAAACTTATATTTTGAAAATGTATTCCTTACAAGATACATATAAAAAATAAACAAGTTTTACATTTTTTCATCTTATTTTAAGGGGGGGAGGGGTGTAGTAACAACCCCTAAAACAATAAATATTAATTGTTATACGTTTCTTAAAGATAGAGAGCTGAAATTGCGTACATTTATTTCTTACAAGATATATATCAAAAATAAACCAATTTTATATTTTGTTAGGTTCTTTTAAGGGTAAAAATGTGATAACAACCCCTTGAAACAAAAAAAATATACATTTGTATATTTTCCTTAAAGTTAGAGAGCTGTTATTTTGTACATTTATAACTTACAAGATAGCCTACATATAAGAAATTAAAAAAAGTTTTACATTTTATCACGTTTTGCTAAGGGGCGCAAATTTGATAACAACCCCTAAAACAAATATTAGTTCTAACTCCCCACATATGTAGAGAGCTGAAATTTGGAACTTATTAATTGTAAGTGCTTTATAGTAAAGAAATAATAAAATATGCATTTTAAATAGATGCGTCTAATGAGTGAAATAGGGTGCGACAAACCTTTAACAAATAAATTGTTATTCTTCCCATGAAGCTAAAAAGCTGTTGTTTGACACGTTTGTTTCATAATTGGTAAATTGGAACATTATTGCACTAGCATTTCGATTACTTGCGTCTAGGGGTGAAAATTGAAAAAAAATGCCAGTAAAACAATAAATAATAATTGTCATACTTTTCTTTACCATAGAGAGCTAATATTTTATTATTCTTATTTCTTAAATGATACTAAGAAAAAACAAACCAAACGCATTTTTGTTAACTGTGACTAAGTTACTTGCTATAAAATTGGGGTTACTACCTCTATATAATATAAAACATAATTTCTTTTAATATCTATAAAGCAAGATAGTTGGAACTTGGTACTTATTATTCATAAGTTATATTCAAAAAAGAAAAAAACATTTGAATTTTGATTACTTGCATCTAAGGAATAAAATTTTAAAATTGTTACACTTTTATGTAGCCATTACATTAGGTAAAATGTAGGCAGATATAAAATATTTTTAGACAGGTGGATGGAAGGGGAGCTGAATGCGCTTAAAAACATGAAATTTAATCATTGGTTATTTTGCAAACTGATGGAAAATAGGCTTACGATTTTTACCGATTACCGTCGCACAGCTGATGTAAACATTCATTGTTGGTAAAACATTGATAGATTTGGATTAAACTCACTACACACCGGATTTTTGGGCATGGAAACTCAGATATTATATCAGATTTAAAACACAATTTTTTCACCCGATATTCATTTCATTTTATTTTTTGTCACCGAATCCAATTGTACCTGCTCACAATCAATACATGTAAGCGTGGTTTTTCCCTGTGTGTCCCTAAAACTCCCCAACCCACCCCTGCAGCCCCGCAGCCTGATGGATTTCATCCTTCATTAATGTAGAATGTTTTGGTTTAGAACTGCTGGGGTTGGGTTCGGAGATGGGCGTCAAAAAAGCGCATCACGCCGATGGTCTTCTTATAGGAATCAGGTGAAGTAGCTGGGAATAGATTGCCGAAGTGGCCGACACTGACCAGAAGGTTTTAACAAAGTTCTAGATAGTTTCCGACGGTTCTGTAACATCGAAATCAGACTATGAAGCTGGACACCTAAAACTTTGCATATGTTACTCTTAAGCTCTTAAGTTATATATAGAAGAGGAAAAACTTTTGCACTTTGATTATTTGTATCTAATTTGTAAAATATTGTTCGTAGAAAATATTTTAGATAAAATGTACTCATAGACGTGAAATGTACCTCAAACTGGCAGAAATAATTGCTTTTGCACTTACTGTCGCAAAGCTGATCATGTAAGTAAGCCTAAATAGGACACATAGATTGATCCGCCTAGTAACCGAGCCAAAGTAAAAACCAATGATTTAAAGTAATAATTCACTTTCGTGATATAAAATATGAAGGAAAATGAGAGTAAAAATTTCAATTATGTAGCCTAGTGATGCAAAAAATATAAAAATCACCGTAGCGAAGCACAGTAATCAGCTAGTTACTTATAAAAGAGTTTTTTTTAACCACCTGTATATCTTATATACGATCTAAATACCCAAACGAGAAAATATGTACCGTACAAACAGGACATGTCAAAACTATTTCTTATAAATGAGTATTTATTATTCCAACCTGTATAGTTTACATACGAACTAAAAACCAAAATATTTATGTAAAACTGTTCCGCAGTCATTACATGCCAAACATATTTTGTATAAACTTAATCCACGTCCTTACATTAAGCTTCTATCAACGTTTAGGAGCGCCCATTATGCCTTCGTATCGCGTAATGTAATAAATATAGTGAACATAATTCTTTTTGGGAATATAATCTCATATCAACCTCATAAATGTGGACCAAAGTACATGTGGAGGGACAATCGTATAAGATTATGCATTGTCTGTACTAACATTTTGGAATGAGATAGATGAGAATTATATTTGAACTAAATGTTATAACTAATTGTATGTCGTAACAACCCTTGTTTTTATAGTGAGAAATATTGTTTATGTTTCTCTGACGTCAACTTCAGGCTGACATTTAACATAAAACACTAACAAAAATCGAACTACAAAAAAGTTTTAAACTGTTAGTCTTATACTGTCTTACAAGTAGTAACATGTTGTCCGAGTTGGCTTTGCTACTTGACTCAAATAGTAGCCGTATTTATGTAAATTTATGTCGTACAAGTGTTTTATGTTACATGTTATCCTGAAGATCCCGACGGTGAAACCTGTAGCACTAACAACATGGATTGTTGCGCCATACAAGGTATTAAATTTATAACCATTTAAATAAATTAAGCAATCCGATAGACTACAATTAATTAGATTTAATATATTTTAAATTTAAAAATAAACACATGTTTTGCTTTTTTCTGAGAGTTTGTTTAAACTTTTTAAATGCAAATAGTTACATTTATAAATAACCTTTGTTTTCTACTTAAACATGTGAAGCAGATTTACCTATTATAGGTGGGCATATGCAGTATCAGGTGTTCATTTTTACTCGTCAATTACTTATTTAAATCAGAAACTAGAGAAAGGAATTTAAACATTTTATTTTATAAGTAGTTATTTAAAGGCTAGAATTTAAAAAAACGATCAAATAATATTTAGATTAAATAATATTGCAAAGATTTTTCCATTAAGAACATTATTTTTACTGAAATATTAATATGAGAAATTATTTTATGCTAAAAATCTAAATTAGTCAGGTAATATAAAAAAAATATTTATTTTTATTAATAGTTTAACTAAATTACAACTCTAAACCCCATGTCCAGTATTTGAACCCATTAATTCTAATGATTTAACTATTAATTTTAGTACTAAGCTATACTTTTTTTTATTCAACTCTTGCTTGGGAAGTATTTAGCGTAAAATTATTACTATTTAAAAATTAATAATTTAATGTTAAACCAATATAATATCTGGAAAACAGTTTTGCATAGTAATGGACAGTCTCATCATTACCAACATACTTGAAAAAAAAGTTTGAATAAAAGATGGCTACTTCACGATAGTGGAGAAATATTTCATTCTGATATAAGGCAATACTTTAAAATGCTACATCAAGAAGTCAATTTTGTCAAACTATTTTGAGTTACAAATAAAAAAAAATTATGAAAAAACTAAAACATTTTTTTCTTTTTTGTTAACGAGGTTGCATAATAATGTAAAATAGGTCGTTGAAAACTATATAAGACATTCAGTTAGTTAGTTATTTTAAAATTTAAAACAACTGGCGGTAGTCAGCTCACCTTCTGTCAAAGTTTGTCCCATTTCTCAAATTTCATTTCCCAATCTAAGTATATATGAATATATTTGAACTAATAATTGTTCTCACACTCTTACAAGTTAACATGTTTCTGATGCAAGAAGTCCTGACTTTTATAAAATGTTTTCTTTTAGTCTGTTTACTTTAAGAAAAAACGTAGAAAAGCCGAACTAAATATAAAACCAAATTATTCAATTTCTTCGAATTAATCAAGACTAATAAACAAAAGAACTTTAAATTTTCCATTGTATGCAAATTTCTAAATGATTGCTTCATCAATATTTTAGTGTTATTGAAGTTAAAAAAATAAATTAAAATAACAAATTGCAAAAATCACAAATGACAAACAAGAGTGCAAAATGATATGAAAAAAGAATCTAATATGAATAATTGATTGCTTCAATAATTTCAAAATTAATTGTTCTCAAAAAGTAATATTCTATTTTACGTAGTTCATGTATTTCAATGAGGCTATTTTCAAAATGGTACACCAATTTTAATTCCGCCTTATATTTTACTTGAATGGTTAACAGAGTTGAGGAAAACTATTCAAATTAACTCGTTTTAATATTTAGCTACGCGTTTAAACAAATTCATGTTTATATTTTAGTTCACATAAGCCTTACAACTACGGTATTTATTTAAAAGAAAGAATAAATGATTAAAGTGGAAAGCTCCGCGACATATAGGCAACAGCTCAGACACGCCCGTCCTTCTACAGTGTGTGGGTCGCCTGATTGTCTAGAGTTCTTTTTATATAGTTTGATATTGAAATAAAATTTAAAGCGATTTAAAAAATAATAATATTGTAGATTCAAACTATTAGGTACCAGTTTAGGACTTAAGTTGCGTTAGTAACATTTGATCAGTAAAACGAAGAAATGTAGTGTAATAGTTAAATTGATAATCATGTATGTAGGCACAAACTAGGTTAAATTACTTCCCAGTGATTTATTACAGTGTCTGCTTAACAGCTATTTTATTCGATAAGAAATAAAAAATCAAGTTAAAAAATCTTAAAATCTCATTTAAATGTATATGCAAATGTGTAAGTATAAGAGTTGGTAAATATATAAATGACTTATAACGGTTTTTAAATTTATGTAATAAAAGTGAGGGGATGTATGAGGTATATATAATATTAATTTGTTTGTTTATGAGTGGTAACACATTTTTTGTTAATAATAAATTATTGTCAACAAGTCGTACAGTTGAAATGGTATCGCTCGAAACAGTACACGATGATGTTGACTGAACTGAATTATAAACTTATTTTTGGTTCTTTCCTACTTTTCTCGTCGTAATCTCAACCTGGTTAGATAATTTCTTTTAAGGTTTAAATTAAATAAACATTCAAGGTGTTTCTGAACTGTACTTACAAAGTACAAGATATCTTTTGTCTTATAATAAGAAGTATAAACTTATTAGAACCCGGTGCCTATTTTGTTCACTAATTTTACTGTCCGTATGTGTTTTGTATTTTTTTTAAATAAACTTTTAACATTTACCCAAATTTGCGAACAGTGCGGCCGTCGTTAGTTTTATTTAATATGTTAAGATTTGTTGTAATCTAACTCGATTCAAAACATTTAAATTGAATTCTAAAACTGGCAAAATATCACAAGAACCACATTTGTTGTTAATTTGTATGATTAATCTATAGATGCTATTGTTTTTTTTTTTAATTATCTAAAAGCTAAACAAGATTTTTTTCATTTTTTGTCTGGCTGAATTGTTTTCCCGCCTCTACGGAAATTATGTTATGTTAGATTAAATTAGGGGGTTTTTAAAAGGATGTGAAGGTTATATTGGTCTATTATTTGAAAGTTTTAAAAGTGAGTCAAATTTTACTGCTTTACGATTCATTGAATAATATCTATCATTATTTATCTTGTATTTTTAGTTCATAAATAGTTTAGAAATTATGTCAGTTAAATAAACTATTTCGAAAATTTTAATGTTTTTTTTTGTTGTTAATGAAGTATTTATGATCGATCATATTATTACGTTGGTTTTTTTTTGGTCAGTGGTGGTGGTTCATGTACTTTTCAAGTTAACTTTATACTCTTATTTTCTTACGTGTATTTATTTTATGTGAAGAACTTATAGATTAATAATAATTAGTAATGTATATACGTAAAAAAATTAATTGGTTAATAACCTCCGGATGTAGTTTTTATTTGATTATAGGCTAGGACTTTTTTTAAATTTATATTGGTTTCACAGAAGTAAGTTGGTACTTTTGGTATAAAAACGCAATTAAAAAGAATTAAACTAATTCTTAGATAAGCCTATCTATAGATGAACAGATTGTTTATTAACACACAAGTGTTTGTTTTAACATATATGCTTGCACATTAAAGTTGAAAGCATTACATATTTGAGAATTTAAATTCATCAGCAACTAAGTTGGAAAGAGCACATTCAAACAAGTAATATTGCTATGAGACTTAGTAAAAGGTAGTTTTATTTCCTGTTAATTTATTGTCATAATCCTGTGTTAATTTCTTTGTACTTTTATTTTATTCAGGATAGGTATTAAAACGGCCCCTTGAGAGCTGTTGTGTCAATAATTGGTAGAACAATATTAAATTAACTACAATAAACTTCTTCATAAAGTTACCAAAAACATATCTAATGTTTATTGGTGCTTTATAAACACTTGGCAATATTTATCCACTAGTACTATTAATAATGAGAAACCTAACGACTACAACAAAGCAATACATCAAGATACGCAAAGTGTTTGGCGTTAAGTGCGGCTGAAAACGCTATACAGTAGTCACATTTATTTTCTAAACGAAGAAGAATTAAACGACTCGCGATCATAAACTAGTAACATTCACGTCAACTAATTACTTTATTGTGTGTGGTAATATAACATGTAGCAATGTCTTGCCTAGCGCCTCTGTTAATCACTCAATATAAAAGTCAAGGATACTATTAACAGTGAAAAATCAAGGTCCATCATTCGGATTTATTACGAACTATTGTATATTTTGTGCAATCGCGAGTTTGTTTACTACTGATAATTTTATTATTATTTGCGTACTTAACTGTAGTTAATAATTTCTAGATCGTTTAGTCGAACCATAGATTACACTTCTGCAGTGTTTTAATAGACATAGCTGTCATATAAGTTATATTATTATAAAGTTTATGAAGTAGGAAATTAACTACTAGCCTATAAATAAACAGAGATACCGACAAGAACAAAACAAATAAATATATTGCAAAATAAATTGTCTTATTCTATTAATAGTAATGTAATAAAAACAAATAAAACGGTATAAGAACAGGCCTATGTTACCGCAAAGATTTTTTAGATTTTGTTGTAAGACTTTAATTTAACAAACACAAACACAAATGGAAAGATTACATAAATACAAATTTCAATTTACACATAATAACATTTTGTAGTCAAATAAACAAAATATAATAGTTTACATTATTACATAATTTAAAGTAATTCTAAAAGTACAATTATTTAATCCAGAAGAGGATCTGTGTTATAGCAGCTGGTATATAGATGGATATAAAATACTATACATAATTTACAGGAACTACAAATATAAATAACAAATTAAAAATTAAAAATATGTTTTGTCCTTATAATCAACACACCCTCATTCATAAATTCATACGGGCATCAAATTCCTTCACATGCAACACGATAAACATGAAAAACAATTCAAACTCAATATTAGTTCCCTGAATTAAAACAAGATTACTGTACCCAATTCTAAATCTGCACCCACCTACTGCCTAAGCATAACGTATGGTTTTAAAACATTTTGAAGAATATTAAACAATGTATATAACTGAGCGAGTTTTAATATATTTCATTTCAAGGTTTTAGTAGGATGTAATGATTGTGATTACACATCAAGACGTTACCTGGCCTAATACAAACATTTTCAGTACTTTGTACGAGTAAAGGTAAATCAAAGGAAGGGCTGCAGTTTGTTTAGAGAGTGAAAGTGAAAGATAGAGATTTATTTTAAAATAATTTAAACAAATATTTTAGTAAGATTCATATACAGGATGTAGATGTTAAAACTACATAAAATAAAATCTAACTAGTTTAGTCCTGCATTATTGGTTTACTTAAGTTAGTCTCGTCTCGTGGGGGTAGTTAAATTTTAACTATTCGTTTCTATAACAACTATAAGTACTAATACATTTTTTTATTCTCATTGTACTAAATATGCGAGTAAAATGCGACCATTATTGTATATTTCGGTTTCTAATGCGACACATGGGACACAAAATTTGTGAAGATGTTTTACATGCATATTAATTTCAAACAAATGTATGAACACAAATTTATAAACAATGTGTGTACTATTTCTGACAATAATTAACATGTACCTATCTTTACACAAAATATACTTTAATTATCAGATTCCATAGTTATATTATAATAAATTTATTTTTATTTTATTTTTCATGGCGTATACAAAACTTTTCGATTGGTAATCAGTCAATAATAAGAACACCATTATAAGGTACATTGTATTCGTTCTTTCTTCTAATAGTTGCAGTAGCTTATTAAACACCATAGTCTGTATAAATTGCATGTATATCATGATCACTATACAAGACAGGTGAAGTGTGCTAAACAGTCAATAACAGCTGTACTAGCTTTTGAGGACAATGGAAGTTTAAACCAAACTAACTAAAACTGACAAATACACAATAGATAAAAATAACCATTAACATTTGATTTGTTTTTTAATTCCATCAACCAATATATGCATTTTGGAGAGGAGAGTTTTAAAACAAAATTCCTGTGATTCTTTACGTGTAAAGTCGGGGGGGATGAGTTTAAGCCAGTTGGCTGGAGTCAGGAAAGACAAGAAAATCGCAATAGCGGTAGCTTCGTCCGGAATTGCCGCTACTCTACTTTCTGAGGGCAAAAACCGCACATTCAGCTCTGAAGTTACCTTTAGACCTCAACCGCCCTGAAACTCCAATCTGCAATATATCCAAGCAGAGTGACATGGCTGAGGTTCTGCGGAAATGCGAGCTGATTGTGTGGGACGAAATAAGAATGGCTCACAGAGGAGGAGTAGAGGCACGTGATAGAACTTTGCAAAATCTGAGAAGTAACAAAGGCTTGATGGGTGGGGTAACTGTTCTTTTGGCTGGTGATTTTAGACAGACCATACATATCGTTCCTAGAGGAACTCGGGCCGATGAGGTTAAGGCATGTTTAAAGTCATCTTTTTTATGGCCCTTAGTAAAAATCAAAAATCCTCACAATTAAAATTAACATGAGAGTACAAGTAATGGCTCAATCTGGTAGAGAACACTTTTCTAACCTCCTTCTACAAATACGGTCAGATACAGGAAAACGATAGAAAAATTTCTCTCCCAGATAACCTGTGTACTGTTGTCAGCCAAATACGGGACTTTACGCAGCGCATTTATCCTGACTTGAAAGGTATGAGTAACGTTGATCCGTCTTGGCTAAGGGAAAGAGCAATACTCACACCTACAAATGAGTGCGCTATTAAAATTAACAACATCCTGTT
Organism: Philaenus spumarius; assembly: GCA_018207615.1. Lineage (NCBI taxonomy): Eukaryota > Metazoa > Arthropoda > Insecta > Hemiptera > Aphrophoridae > Philaenus > Philaenus spumarius. The sequence continues at coordinate 108,756 of JAGFPH010003010.1, forward strand.
GGATCAGCTAACAGCAGAGGAGGTGAAGTACGAGTCAGTTGATAGTGTAGTAGAACTGGAGGATGCAGTGCACTACAATGTGGATTTCCTCCATACGCTGGATCCTCCAGGAATCCCACCTCACAGTCTCCGCCTTAGGGTGGGAGCACCAATCATGCTGCTCCGAAACATCAATCCTCCTAAGCTGTGCAATGGTACCAGGCTCCAGGTCAAGTCCTTATACAAATATTTGATAGAAGCAACCATCATCACAGGAGCTGGCGAGGCAGAAACAGTTTTCATTCCGCGAATTCCACTAATACCTTCAGACTACCACTTCAGTTTTAAACGACTTCAGTTTCCAGTGAAAGTCTGTTTCGCCCTGACGATACACAAAGCTCAGGGGCAAACTTAAAGGTAGCTGGGGTGGATTTGCGAAAGGACTGTTTCTCCCACGGCCAACTCTACGTTGCCTTCTCCAGAGTCAGCTCTCCTGACAACTTATATGTTTTGTTATTGGAGGACCAAACTGCCAATGTTGTTTACAGAGAGGTTCTCCAATAACATGCTTGCTAACAAGAAGAGCTGATACAAAAATATTTAGTTTGATGATTATTTAAATGTAAATAATATTGTACACACTATGAAATTTGCAACATGCCCGTTTCATATCACAAACCACCACGGGCAATGCCGTACGGGTGAGCTAGTAAAGTAATATTTACTCGTTATAGAAAAACAAAACATGAAAACACTATTTCCTTTGCAGTATAGAATAGAAAAACTGTATAGAAACCCTTTTGCCTAAGTTGTAATACATTCGAAAGAAATACAGTGTGCTATTACACTTGACATTTTGTTCCGTTTTCAAAATAACGAAAACAGTGTTTGATTCTAGAAATTCAAAAACACAAAAACAAGACGTTACAAGTTACGCAAAACGGCTTCATAACAAAAATAAACTGAAGAAGGTACAGCATGCAAAAGTAAAAACCACTGTTTATTTTACACTAATCACTAAACATCCTTGAAATTACAAAACTTCTTATTTGATATATTACTTTGATTTCAACACTAAAAGTATCGAATAGCGATGACAGAATCAATAAAGAGTTGATTAATCACTAGACACATGTTGATACGCCCACAAAGCGCCAATTAAAAACCAACTACAGTTTGATTTATATTGTCAAACTTGTTTCAAAGTACAATTCATAGGTCAACATTGTAAAGTGGTGTAAGATAAAACCTAATTTGTTTGTGTTAAATAACTTAAAAGACTATAATTTGTTGATCAGAATTATTCACTCATTATAATTTGTTGTAATTTATTCACTCATTTAGCGACTTTAGTTGCCCGTATTGTTTGAGTGCAATGACAGACAGACATTGTGTGACTGTTTGAAAATTGAGGATATTGAAAATATAACCTACAAACTAAACTGTCCTATATGTTTTGTGTAAAGCATTATAGGCTACTAGATTAATCTTTAACACCTATCAAAATTTTAGCTACATTACCTTCGAAATGTAGGGGTGAAAGGACTTAAAAAATAATACCTTGAAATATACAAATTATAAAATAAAAATAGTTGCGATACCCCTTGCAAATGATATACAATATAACTTGTTAATAAATATATATATTTTGAAATTATGAATATTGAAATCTATATATAGATTAGGATATTTTATAATCACACCTTTAACTATCGTATTCTGCGTTCTCACGCTCGACAGCGTGCGATTGCGCTGTTGGGGATAGGGTAGAGCATGAATACCGTTTACACGCTCAAATCATCTGCGAGAACTGAGCAAATGAACTGAATGAAATATTTCCGTTCACACGTTCAGTTTGGCTTGCACTATTATTGTAAAGTGAAGAACCCTGAAAATTTTAATTTGATGTTAAAAATGGTAAAATTTTACAAAGAACTAATTTTGCAACGGCTGCTGTTTGCATTATAAAAACAAAAACATATCAAATTGAAAGCGACGAAAAATAATTGCCTGGTTCCTTTAAAAAATTTAAGATTTTAAAGTAAAATAATTAAGGTACATGAATATTCTCTTCTGAGGCGCCTGATTTTTCGGATTCTACTACTTTGTTCAACTCTTGTTGGTAGGCGGTACGAAGAGAATTGATTTTGTTAACCACACGCTCCCTGTCGTCTGCGGATCTACGGTTTAAAATTTGTCTACCAAAATGTTAAACGCATTATATTTACATTGCAGTTTATGTATTATTTACTCTTATCTTTCCACAAATACAGAAACGAATTTTGTAAATTTAAAATTTGTTCGACATGTTGAACAATAATATAAACAAACTAAACAAAAATAAACACAAACTTAATAACTATAATAATAAGATAACTGAATAGGAATACTAAATAGATGACTCTCTGTCAACTGATAAGGTCGGAGGAACAGGTGGTCGAACGTCACCATCACCAATGTGATTGCCCTTGTTTGGATCGGTTGCTTGAACGTCGTTTATAAGCTCATGGCAATATCCCAACCTAAACCGATTTTCTGTTGGGACAGATTGTACTCATGCCAAACTTTTTTTCTTGTGCAAACGACATGCCTGCGTTCACAAGCAAAGATTTACTTGTTCAAAATAGCCAGGGAAAGCCTGTTTGTGCAAATGGTTTCAGCGTAAAGTGCCTTTAAACAATGTTTAAAACAAACTACCTTCCAGCAGCACGCTAGGGTCAGTACTGCGGGAGGGAGAGTGCTTTCTCTCCCTCAGCCTAGAGTAAGTCTTCATGTGAGCGCATGCGCACAACAGCAAAACACCACGCCGCTGGAACTGCGGAACGTACAGTTCCATACACAGTCTTTGTATCTTTTTCATAAACAGGGGGATGGCTACTGGCATTTACCTTACGGATTATATATTGTACGAGTATAAAAATAGAATTAAAGAAGAAAGGATTAATTTGATTGCATGTTATTGACAATTTCAAGTGGAAATAAGGAGTGCTGTAGATTCTCAGTGAACAAACACTAGTCGCCATTGAGCAAAAACCACGTACGCCTACATTTAAAAATTTTTCGTCATTTATTGAGGCTTTAACTTTATGGAAGGGATTTTAAAATTTACCAGTGCTACAACAAAAATAGAACATTTTAAAATTCTCACCGTCTTTATTGTACATTTTAAGTATACAGAATTTCTATTTGATACATTTAATTTGGAACTAAAGAAAATAAATCCATCGCTCAGTGACAATAGTAAAGTAGTACAGCGTTGCAATATCTGGCAACAAATCCAAGTTTTCCAAGGCGCAATATATTTTATTTAACATTAGTTTTCATACACGTTTTGCCAGTTAAGGTTACTCTAAGGTTACTTAGCTTTATCAGTTATGTGACAGGCCAACGAAAGAGCAAACCTACTGGTTTCGCATTTTCTTTTAATTTAATAAACCCTAAAAAATAAAAAATAAATAGATTCAACATTATTTATTTTCGATTATATTTTCTCAAATTACTTTGGTTACTTGTTAAAATTTATTACAAGTAAATCATTTAAACGACAGAATGTAATTGTGTTAATCTAAATGTTTATAAAATATTACATGCATTATATATACCGGGTGTTCGGAAAGTCTAGAAACGGTTTAATATTTCGTACAGTATATAAGGAAAATTTGAATGTAGATTTGAGGAACCTACTCTATGTAAAAATACTATTTTATTAAGATTTAAAAAAAATTATCCTCCATCTTGTATCCGAAATTTTGAATGTAACTTTGTTTTCGTTTTTTAAATGAGAAGGGGGTACATTATTTCGATGTAGGATTTTGAGAGAAAACCAGCGGTGAAGTTTGCACATCCATATCTTTAACCGAATAAAAATGGCAGCCAAAAAACCACGAAATGGTGTTTTCCAATTTTGCCCCATTTTGCTTTGTATGTGGTACATATACAAATTCAAGCACCGGCGTTTGATTATTTGAATATAAGATAGAATATGTAGGTGAAAAATGTGTATTTATCTTAATTAAAGTGTAGCCTAATTATTACAACGATCCAGCGTTCCAGCAGTGAAACCAATAAAACGAAATTTTACGGCATCTTACAAACTCAGGAACACTATATTTACAAATGGCCGCCATTTTCCAATATAGCGTTCAACTTTCGAATTTCTTATGAGAAACCCTATATTCTATGATGTTTTTGGATTCTACAAGTTATTTTAAGACTGTCTGTTCTCGGTGTTTTTTTTTATACGACTAACCGTTTAAAAGATAGAGGGGTGTCAAGTTTTAAAAAACAACCTAACTGAGCGGAAGATATTTTTGTATTAAAACGCTTTGTCCTGCATTTTTTTAAATGTGAATATTCTATGTTTGAATAACAATTATAATCCGGTATACAAAAATAAAAATAAATAGTAGAAACAAATTTTAATAGTAAGTCAAACCTCCCATCTCTAATATTTATAAGTAGATACGTGAACTAAGCAAAATAGTTTCTTAAATCTAAACCATGCTAATTATACCGAAATGTAGTGAAAACAAAACATGTTTTATCGCAAGCCAATACTGTTATCGCGACGTCTCGCATCTCTATGGGAGGTCCTTGGGTAATAAATTAAGCGCACAGAATATCAAAAACACACGCCCTAAATAATTTGTATTTACTGTCTAATATAAAACCTAACTAATAAATAATTATCCTCTAGCCTTGGTGTTAATTTTAATCACTGGTAATTATAAACTTAGCTGATTTCGTATAATTATAAGTGTGGCAATGCTTCGGATCATGGGAAAAGTTGGAAGGCATAAATAAATCTACGGGAGGAGTTGGTGATTGGTAATTAAATATTTTGATTAATGGGAAGACCAGTTATTGTGTTTTATTTCGATTTTATTTTAATTTATGCAGTATAGTTTTCAATTTTACATTTCACATATAGTAGTACAATTTCTTTAATTATACGATTACTAGCAATGAGTCCAGAGTGCTTCGCACGCCAACTCTTACCTTCTTCCTCAAATATTTAAAGATATGCACAAAATAATAAAGAGTTAAAATAAGATTCTTAAAATAAAAAAAACTGGACTAGCAATGCTGGTTGGTTTTATTATACAGGATTAGATTATTTATAATAAATAATCTAATAATAATAAATAACCAAAACTAAGTAGTCCAGTCATGTTAGACAAATTAGTTAAACAAACTCTTATAAGCTAGGGATTTCGTTTGTAGTTGTATTTAGCTACTGTAATAACATACCAAAATTCCTCTCAAAAACAACCTGCGCTACGGCCGCCATCTTGGAAAATGGCATCCGAAACCCAGTTTGTCAACCATATCTCAAAAACTATCCATTCTATAAAAAAAGGTTATGAATAAAAAATGTTTGTAATCAAAAGAGCTACAAGTTTTGTACTTTGCAATTTCAATGGAATTTCCTGAAGTTTCATACCAATAACATAATTTATTGAATAATTTCATAATAACATAACACGTATTGACTTTAGATTCTGTGAATATTGCTACTGACCCTGAAAATCAACAATCAGCTGAGCTATACATTTTAATTGAACAATAACATTTTTTGAAACTATTATCCTCAAATTTCTTTTAAATAATATGTAAATAATAATATTGTTTGGTTTTTAAATTTTGTTTTGAAATAAAATTGTTCTTTAACTTATTTAAAAATCTAAGTTGGCGATTTTCCCCGTATGTAATAATGCAAATATCAAAAATGTAAAAAGATCACCACATTCGAAGTTTAATTACCTTTCAAATAAAATTAATTTCAATCATTTTTGATAATTTATGAAGAAACAATCCACGATATTGGGGAAGCATTTACTCGCCGAATTTGTTTTCCTACTCGAATTGTGAAAAATATTATAATTTCACCTCTTTTCATATGGGATTAACAGGGTATTGTTTTATGGTAGTTACCCATTCTAACCCCTTAAATAAAAGAAAATTGAAATATTTGTTTTTTGCGTCTGCTTCCTCGTGTGCTAATTATTCAATGTATCAAAGTTTAGCTCTCTAGTTTGTAGGGAGTTATATTTATTGTATACAGGGTGGACCAGCTAAAGTGTGACAATAGCTAACTTTTAAAAAACGATTGGGACAAAAATGTTTAAATAGAACATCTGCCCTTAATTTTTGATACCTTTCGGATTGTGTATACATTTTTTTCAAAATCCGCCATTTTGAATCCAAAATGGCGGCCAACTTAATTTTTTAAAATGGAAACCCCCATTTGTATAACGTTTTTGGATTTTATGGGCAATTTTAAGACTTTTTTGTTCTTTACAATTTTTTGATAAACCTAACGGTTCTCCTGTAAAATGAAGTCGAAATTTTATTTTCTTACAGCTAATCACTCATAAAAGTTACGATAACCAACTTTTAAACCATGCTTCAGACAACAAACTTTTTTAAAATCAAATTAGTACAATAAAATATCAAACCATCACTCTCCCATAAAATTTAATTAAAGCTTTCAAACGCAATTGAGCAATTTAGGACACATACTAAAATTAGTATTGTTAAAGTGGTTTGTATTTAAACACCTTTGAAATAAAGCAGTCACGCTGGTTACCTTTTTACAACAATGCAACAGCTGTTTTCGGATTCTTCATTGTTGCCTTTTAATCTAGTTTATACCACAGTACTGTTAACTTCTAAGGTACTGACTTTCAAATTTATTGTGTTTTTGTGTGAGTTGTATTTTACAATGTGTCCTAAATTGCTCAATTGCGTTTGAAAGCTTTAATTAAATTTTATGGGAGAGTGATGGTTTGATATTTTATTGTACTAATTTCATTTAAAAAAAGTTTGTTTTCTGAAGCATGGTTTAGAAGTTGGTTATTGTAACCTTTATGAGTGTATTGTTATTATTATTTTTTTTAATCAGGTAGATATCAGGGTAGCTCAGATGGCAGAGCATCACGACGGAAACGTGAAGGTCCCGGGTTCAACTCCCGGTCTTGGT
>JAGFPH010003010.1:115726-156960 GCA_018207615.1 Philaenus spumarius
ATCACGACGGAAACGTGAAGGTCCCGGGTTCAACTCCCGGTCTTGGTTTGGTCTATGTTTTTTCACTTGTAATTTAATTCTTTATGAGTGATTAGCTGTAAGAAAATGAAACTTCGACTTCATTTTACAGGAGAACCGTTAGGTTTATCAAAAAATGTAAAGAACAAAAAAGTCTTAAAATTGCCCATAAAATCCAAAAACGTCATACAAATGGGGGGTTTCCATTTAAAAAAATGAAGTTGACATTTTTTTCAAAATCCGCCATTTTGAATCCAAAATGGCGGATTTTGAAAAAATGTATACACAGTCCAAAAGGTATCAAAAATTAAGGGCAGATGTTCTATTTAAACATTTTTGTCCGAATCGTATTTTAAAAGTTAGCTACTATCACACTTTAGCTGGTCCACCCTGTATAGGCCTAGGTAGTTGCCCGATGTCCATCCCTTAGACGGTATGAAATAAGCATACTAAATGTTAGCTCTCTTACTTCATTTGGAGTAAAATGATGAATATTTATGGTTTTAGGGGTTGATATCCCCGTTTTCAGTCCTGAAACAAAAATAATTAGAAAGCGAGGGTATAATTTGTTCCGTATCAATTAAGAAACTTGTGCACAATTCCCTATACTGATGGGAATTAAATGTGCTTTGGTTTAAGTAGTTGACTTATTTAAACTCCGACATGTTTAATAATATTCACATGTACTTGAAATAATTTTCACGTCTTTAACTCTCTCTTATGCAAATAATTCACTTTGCCAAATTTTGTCAAAATCCATCAAATGTCTGGGCATGTATAACGAACACACATACTAATTGGAGTACAATACTTTAGAACACAAAGTTGTACAACTTATTGGACAATATACATTGTGAGCTGTGCAAGTGAATGCAGGCAGGGAATCGTGTAAAATTATAACGCTATTACACATTAAACTTTGATCTTATTCATTTTAATATCCTATTCAATCCAATAAGAGTTATTTTTAGCATTTAAGATTTTTCTTCGTAATATATCATTTGTATCAATATTTGAAAAACATGATTGTCAAACTGCCTAAGCAAATCTAACCAACACTCGAGTTGTTCCCATACTCAGTGTCCGCCCAACAGTCTGGCATTGCTACCAACGTTATTACAGACACTGTCTAGACACTGACTGTCCAAACAGTCTTACCAATATCAAAAACCAACCAATAATCCAGTTGTTCCCAAGCTCTACTACCGCTGCAGCCAACATGTCAGACATATATACCAAACGCAAGTCATCGCCGCCACCCACGCTCCTCGGCTATTTAACGTTTCATATTCAAGTGTTTACCGTCTACTCGACAATGCAGAGCACCTATTGTACCCTATACCTTATAGTTCGCGCTAAATGCAAAGTCAATAGCGAGTATTCGTGAGTAATCGCCCTTCTTTGCGATTTTATGTCATGCCCACCACTACCGTGTTTCTAAATCGAATCACGACTTATCGATTTTATCCCACTTGCTGTTTGCTTTGAACAAATTAGGAGCAATGTTTAAATAGAGTGAAGGCAGCTAATTTCAAATGGATCAAAAGGAATACAGATGTGCTTTTGTTGTTGGACGTGACCGGTGCATAATGAAACGATAGAAAGTTGGACAGGATGTGTGCCGAAAAGTCGTTTTCAAAATTGTCTTTGGTGATTTCGTAACAACTCTTAGCAATATTTGAATAAACTGTAGTACAAATTGTTTAAAATCCGTTTTTAATTTTTGCTACAAATTGTTTGAAAAACACTGTAGGCCTACTCCAAATATAAAAATCATAATTTTCTGTTATTATTATAATATACTTTTTGCTTAGACTACTGAAAACGAAGAGTATCGTAGTATTCTTAGGTACAAACTTAACGCCTGAAACTAGAATCGAACCTGCGCATATACTTTTACCTTCTTCTCCTCATCCATTAAAGACGTCTTTAATGAGTTTGTGGTAGTTATAAGTTTCTTACTTTACGGTTTATTCCTCTATCCCCCAATATTTTGTAGGTAAAATTTTGAAATATGCTAAGGTGTTCTAGTTTTTAAGTTCCATATACTTGTGTTTACAAAGATTGGTACAATTATCTGGTTTAAATTACTTAGCAATAGCAAACTGCCTTGCCCAACCAACTCAATTTATTATGAAGTTTGCTTGTAGATACTATTTAGGCAACACTCTCTCCTAACACCGAGGAAATATTCTCACTTCAATCCTAATTTTGTTTAGTTAAGGTTTTAAAGGTTTCTGTTTTTACATCATTAAAATTAATGATACAAAACTATGTTTTCTACGCTGGTGCACATAAAATATATGTTTTGAATAGTTGCAGCATACAAATAAAACTAATTTACCATTTATATTGATTATTTCAAAACAGTTTGTAGCCTATGTATTTTGGAAACTAAACTCGTCGATTGTTGCAGAAAATGTGTGCACAGATTATGCTGTTCAACTAACGTGTTTGGCGTACATGTTTATCCGAGGTAACATTAGAGAAGATGATTGTGCAGCGGTGAAGCTTTCTGATTACCCGACCACCCTTGTAAATTGTGGGGGTTTCCCAACCTCATTAGCTTTTCAGACTTAACTATGTCTAGTAGAAATCCGCACTCATTTCAAGTTTTATAAAGTCTCAGACTGTTAAACGCTTTGGAAGTTACTCAGTAAAACAAATTTTAGATTTATCATTGAGAATCTCTGAGCATATTAAACATGACTATGTTTTGAAGCTAGTCTCGTTGGATGTTCAAAACATTTGCCGATTAATGATTGTAGGACATAGAATCGAGGTACACTCCAACGAAATGTCGACCACAAACATATTTGTTTTGACACGTTCACTAGGAGCTGACCTTTTATTTTTTATAATTATAGTCAAATTTGAGTAAAAATTAATTTATTTTTATTTTTGAACCTTTCTACGTAATAATCACTAATATTTTATAGCGGACGCACATGAGCGTCCATAGAACATAGGCCTAAAATTGGCGTGCGAAACACGCAATGCACTGTGTATTGAAAATACTACTAATACGGGGATTGGCCTGCAATGCACTGTGCGTCGGCCGCTACTCATAGTGTTCAGTGTCAAGCTCACATGTGCGTCTTTAGCAGTGAACGTGTTAAGGTGGACAAAGCACCTGGGCCTTGTTTGATTGGCAGCTAGATTCTTTGTCCATCTTTTACTTGATTCTCTACATGTTTCAATTAGTGTCTAATTCGACAAAAGTGTTATAATGTAGGCCTAGCTTCTTATGGAACATTTAAAAAAAATATTAATTACACGTTGTTTTGTAAAACAGAGTTGGAACTCTAACAAAACAAATTGCCTGAATTACTTACTTTTAGTCTCTAGTAATAGAATGTTTACAGTTTGTAAACAAATATCCACGTCATACCTATGTCAAAATGTCCTCTCCGAGTCGGACTATGAGTCTGCACCTTTTATAAATTCCATCTAGACTCTTCGCCCTCTCTCGAAATACATGTAACCAATGTTTATGGCAGTCTGAGGGCCCGGACTCGCAGCCCAAATACAGATCATATTTATCTAAAGTTGCTCTCTATTGGCGACACAACAATTTAATACAATATGTTCGAAATAATATGTTCTTTAACGGTTAGTCAGCGAATATCATAATAGGTGAACAAATTTTAATTTTTTAACAAAGGTTTTAATTTTGTCAAATACTTCTCAAACCTGTTAAAAACATAATCGGACACAGCCTATGTTGTCCGGACTGCAATGCTCTAGACATCCCTGAAAATTCCAACAAAATCGGTTGGGTGTTTTTGAGTTCATCCGTAAGAAAAATACAAACGTTTCCTATTTAAAACGTAGTTCAGATTACATAATACTTGTATATATTTTATTCAATGCATTCAATATAGCTGTATTAATTTTAATAACTTCCTAGGTACAAAATACAAGATTCTTAAACTGTTTTATTTTAGACATGCAAATGATTTACACGGTAGGAGAATGATTTACATGCAAATGAAAGACGGAGAGGCATAGGAGGTAGGAGGATGAATTAATAATCCAATGATATTATTTCAACAATGTCTTTTATATACTGCACAACTAATATCGTTAAAATATTATAACTATATAGTTTTGAATAATAATGATCGATTTAAAGATGAAATATTTACAACCTTGTAAATCAACCAACCAGATATGACTTCCAACGTACAGTAGAAATACAGTTTTAAAAATATTTCGATACCAGGATTCTAGAAGTTGGAAGAGAACTTATCGATTAGATGCTACCACGGTAACGGATTCGGTGTGAACGGAAACCAGTAACATTGCTCCAATTCGAGCATGCGTAGTTTGTTGAATTTGTAGCGACAGAAGAACATTGGTTGGAATAACGTTTGCGCAGATGTGGTGTGCGTGTTTGTGTGCATATGAAATAAAAGAAAAGCATAATCATTTTTGCTGTTTTTAACTACTTTGCAAACATCGTTTCGTTTATGTAGATTTATAATTTAAGAATTCACACGAATATATGTATTACAAATATGTAAAAGCGAGAGAGATAAGAAGGGCATAACGACGAAATTGTGTTTATTTTTTTAAATGAAATAAATTGAATATTTTTAGTAGGGTATAGGCCTACTATGGATAAAAGTTTAGGCTTGTGAAGAAGTAGTGAATCAGTTTGAACAGTAAATAATAAATAGTTTTGTATTGTTATTGAATATTATTATTAAATATTTGTGTTATCTTACCCTCTATCTTCCAATACTAAAAAAGTTTTGCGGGTTTAATTTTGGGGCGTATATTATTCATGGTGTATTGTTTACAATATTCTCATTAAAATAAAATTCTGTCCTGACATTTTCTCTAAATCATTGTCTCACTAATGTTAATTGTGCAGACTAATCTATTTCCAAATTATGTTCCCATAAGTAAAACGAAATGCTTAGTTTCCTCTTTTTCGTCAGTATTTTAAACAGACGCCATTTTGAAATAGATAAGCCAATCACTTTGATTATATTATTTCGTGTATCAGAACTGTATGTTACTAACACCCATGCTACTTTTTTTTACGATGAAACATTCCCGGCATATACATTTTTCTACAATTAGGGTAATAAAAAATCTTATCTACAACCTGTATATTTGGGGAAAGATAAGAGCTTATTGTTTAAATGTTCATTTCTGTAATTTGAAAAGCTTATAAAATTAGTAATAATGATCAAATAATTGTACCACACTTTTCATTGAAACTAAGAAAATCTACACACTTTATTTAAATATTAACTTCCTATGATTTTTTTTCTAAAAGTCGGTACTTTGGCAATTACTTTTAAATAAACTGAAGAAACGCTTTCCAACGGTAACAAACAATATAATAAACATAATAAATTATCCCAGTAGAAAAATGCGTTACAAAAACATAAAATTCTAGGCCTATTCTGTAAACACTGATCCAACCCTAATACTATTAAACTACTATAATTATATTATTACATTAATTACTGTTATTAATATTAGTTTGGCCTAACTATCAAACTTGGTCTTAACATTAATGAGTAACGTGCACATTTTATCTCAATCCGCAATCCGTTCTTGAGATATAAATTATTTATTACAAAAACAAAATGGCGGATATCTGGTAAAGAAAGCGTTTCCAGACCTACGCGTATGTGCACTTTTACCATTAGTTTCACCAGCTGAACAAGCAATGAAAGTTGTTTTGTTTCTTCTGGGAAAATATTCAAATTATACTTCCTATTAGTGTTTTACGTTTTCTGACGAAAAATAATATATTAATAAATGTTAAAATTAAAAACTGTAGTTCCTAATGCCGCTCAACAAATAAATGCATTTGATAATTTATGTATCTTTATTTCTTAAATGTGTTACTTTATTAGCGGTGTATCAACTATAGTAAAATATATTATGTAGAAGAGAGAACTGGATGGTTCAAATCTGGAAAAGAATAGAGAAAATAAATTCAAGCAAACTCTCCCTTACTGGTACGTTTATTTTTGTTTTACGTTTTAGCTGAATGGTACTGTTATTAAAATATTTATTATCCGTGTTTCTACTGCTGTGTGAATTTGTCTTCTTTCGTTTCTTAATGCACTTACTCTTTCTAAGTTAAATGAAATAAAGAACCCATTGGCAATAACTTTACTTCAAAAACAACATTTCGCTATTATTAAAGTTTTACGGTATTTAAGTTATGTGGAAACCAGGAAAGATTTTGTTTCAATACTTGTAGGCCACATAAGTACCTCTTTACGAAGAAATTGCTATAATTTAAATTAATTTTAATTACATATCCTAATTTTAAAACTTTTGTTATTCATATAAACTTTGAAAAACCATAGCAATAGAATTGCGTTCAACGTCTCTATTTAGTTTAAAATAAGGAACTAGTATTTTAAAATTGACTCTAAACCTAGACATAGCTATATACACGATTGTGAAATGCTTAACTAGGCGAAGACACCGGTGCATTTGTGAGGACTTTGATTGAAGATGGTTTCAGTTGGAAACAAGCATCCGTCACACTTCCATATGTTTAATAAATAATACTACTTCTTCTTCCTTTCTAGGACTCGCGAGACACGAGATCTCATCTTTAACCCCAACACTTCTGCGAAAAATGAGTTTAGGTCAATGTGCTGCAATGTTTTACTAGAAGAAGCAAAATAAAGGTTGAAAGTTTAATACAATTTTAAATAAAGAAAAATGTTGTTTGTGATGTTGGTACAAACGGAGTTTTATTATTACAAAAAAGAATAAGTAATTGTATAATTGATTTAAAATTTTTTTACTGAATTTAGCCATGTAAACAAATACTTACCTGTAGTGATTTACTAACAAAGTTAGAGAAAGTAAAAACACTTGTTTCTACTTCCTTTCCCGAATTGTTTGACTGAGTAAAAACTATTCGTACTGAATATGTTTCCTTTGAAACGATAAGTTTTCTTCACATTATTTGTTTACAATTCTGATATTTGTGTATGGAGTTATGTATGTTTGTAGTAACGTATGGCATTTCAATAGTAACGGCTTTAAAAACAAATTTGATTAAAATAGTTTTGTTTGCAATATTTGAATTAATCTAATGTAAAATCTAAACTCAACTATTACGCTATTATTTCTTTAAAATACGAAATCGATAACCATATGCTACTTTTGGTTACAACTATATTTTGATGTTGTTCAAAACCACCATATGTTTTTATAAGGTTCAATTGGGGGTTGGCGTATGGAAAACGCAGGGGTCTCCCCTAGTTATAAATAAAGGTGTAAGATCAATAATAACCCAAAAGCTAAGATGGAAAATTATGTTAAATGTTCAAATCAAATTATTTAGAATATTTTATAACAAATAAAATGTTAAAAGAATCATCTAGGCTCAGGTCTATGCTTTAATAAAAACATAACCTAAAAGTTAGTAATACAAATAATTGCTTCATAGTTTGAAATCAGATGGAAATATTAGAGGAAACAGCTGTTTTATCTTTTATTTTATTCAATTGGTTGCTATTGGTAATTAATGTAAATACATTCAAGAAATATGTGTTGGTTCATAAGTCTAAGTTTATCCTAAGAATTTGTTCCGAATAAATTTACAAAAATATTGTAATAAAAAATGTTTTTATCAAAATGAGTTATAGCCTATGTTACTTAGAGATAGTGTAGCTTTTTATCAGTAAAACTATTTTTCAATCGGTTCAGTAGTTCCAGAGATTACACCCTACATACAAACAACCAAACAAATTTTACCTCTTTATAATGTTAGTATAGAAGTATAGATTTGGAAATCTTTTGTAACATATTGTCAAGAAGCACTTTCCAACGAATTTGAGCATTACAAAATAACAATGGAAATAGGGTTTTTTGGAAAACAACTTTTACCGTTATATTATATAAAGTATAAAGTTATATTTTGAATGATTTTGTTGATTTAATAAATTTTAGTAATATAATCACAAATTAGAAACTAAATACAGACGTAAAATAACTGCTTCTAAAACTTAGCCTTTATTAAGTTGTAAAATGTTATAGGCCTAACCTCAAAACTCACGATACGCGATTTATACTCATTTACGGTCAACTACCTAGGCTACTAACAAATTACACTTAAAATAAAATAAAATATTAAAACACAAATATATTATACTGCGTACTTTACATAATTATTGTAATGTCATAATACATTAAATTGAGTATTTGTGTCACTATTTAGCATTGGCAAGACTTGAGGGGCATGCAGTAGGTAATTGATGCATGAATAGTTCACCTACCTAAGTCACTAACAATATCATTGCACGGCAAATGATATAATAATATGCAATGCGTTTTCTCAACGCCTATTCCTTGCTATTGCTTACGCACCACGTATTTGGTTTTAATTTTACAAGTATTTTCATAGCTATTAACAGTTTGCAACCAACAATTTTCACTTTTATTTTGGTTTTTTGAAATGAAATTTTTGTTCTTGCATGATAAATTGCTTCCCTAGATTTGTAAAATGTATTTTGAGTTAACTATAAAAAAGTTAATTTCCTAAAGAATATATAACCAACATCCTCAACATCCTAGAACAACATCAAAGAATAAAATCGAATTACTAATAATAATGATTTAACTTTAAATTTGCATTATAAGGAAAACTATATAAACATTAAATAACAAACGCATGGCTCGGCTTTGAATCAACGGTGTATTGCTGGAATCTATTACAACTTCAGTCTTCATCAACACTTCGATCCAGTTAAAATTCTCATAGACATCTTCGTATATAATAAGACCAGATCCGATGCCACACCTTGTATCCGCCAAACCTCTTGACAGTACTCCATACAGTTTTCCATCGCAGAACAAAGGACCTCCGGAATCTCCCAAACACGGACGTATTTCAGAAAGCTCAGCGCACAATACAGGTATCCTTATCAGTTTAAACAGAAACTGATGACGGCAGTATTTAAAATGTCCCAAATTAGTATCAATTTTTGTTATCGATAGTTTTTTAATTGTATCATTTGAGTTTTTCTCTCCGTACCCGGCAATTGTGCACGTTCCATCTTCCAGTTGTTGAAACTTTGTCTGCGGTAACTCGACAACGATCCGATCGTCCTTTAACAAATTCTGGTTGAACTTTATAACCGCCAGATCGTATTTCAGTTTGAACTCGTACTCCGGGTGAACGAATACTTGATACCTTGATGCTTTTATGTACCTTATCTTACCTTCCGTCTCATACCCTAGTTGAATTGGGTCAAAATCTACCATCTTATTGCTACCGACTAGGTCGGAAACACAGTGGGCTGCGGTCAACACGAGATCTTCCCTGATGATACTTCCAGTGCAGGATTTCTTTTCGTATAGGCCCTTTTCAGCCATTGGTCGAAACGTCAGAAGAAAAACTATGAAATTTAAATAATGGTCCGTGGCGTTTAGAGGAACGCCACCGTACATTATAATTTAAAAATGTAAAACTAATTAATTAAATTTGGAAACCATGGTAACGGGAAATCATTTTATTGTTTTTTAACGTTTAACAATAGAAATACAATAATTCCTACGTGAGTAATTGTTACTATGGAGCCAGTAAATCTATACAATGTTTTCTCCACTACTTATGCAACTACTATGTGTGCCCTAGCTAAAATATTTTGAAACGCAATAAATCGCACACTTTAACATTACATGAGCTTTTTGAGGTGGGCTCAAGACTTATCGTAGGGTAATAGCGTTTATTAAAAACAATCCCAACTTTAAGTTGTGCATATAGTAAAATTTTTCTGTTTAATTGTTTGGGTTATCCACTGATTTGACCGGTGGCGCAACATTTTCCTTTACTCTAGAATAAGAGCTCTTATTTAATTTTATCTACAATAACTCGTTCTTCCATATGACCTCATAATGTGCCTAGTCTAATAACAAACTCGCCTTAGTATAGTTGGTTAAAGCAGATTTACTGTCAAACTAAACGTTGCAAGTCTATAAAATCTATAAGTCAATTATCGACATTAGATTTTCGTTTGGCGGATTGTTTTTAAACAGGTTTTTAAATATTTATTTTATGTATAGACATGTTTGATAGGTGTTATTAAACAAGAACTAAAAAAAAAAAAAAACTCAAAAGGCTTATCTGCAGAAGTAGCAAACACAAGATTATAATAGCAATATTACATATAAACATATTAAACAATGTCTTTTGTCATATAGAATTGCAATTTATAGTGCATTTTAGAAAAAGCTCGAATTGCATCTTGGGATAAACATCCGTTAAGCATCCTAAGATCACCAAAGAGCTAAGCACCCAATTAACTTTAAAATAACTATATATTTTTAATAAAAAAAGTACTACCTCGTATCAATAATAGTTAGAAATAAAATCGATTTATTTATTTAAGTTACTATAAAGTTATTATTTGTTTTTACTTTTATAATTGCCAAGTGCGCGTCAGACTCGCTCTAATATAGTGTTTCATTGCTATTTAGTATGTATTGAAATTATAGTGGTAAATTATTGTAACCTGTATTGAATCCTATGATATGAAACTTTCCGTAACAACACATTTTTCTCTTTCTACATAAACAGCGGGTCCTTAGACATCATTAGTCTTCATTTAATGAAAGCACTAACTTTCGTGGTATTCCACACTAAAAATTAAATTTGTCCAAAGCGATGTAAGTTTAGGTAAAAGTAAAATATTTTTAGTGTTTTGCGAAATTTTGAAAATTGTGAAATGCAGTTGTTACACAGTAAAATCATTGGAAGGAAGCTTTATTACCAATTTATTTATCCACATCTAAAACATCGCGTTCATATGTTTAGTTTTTATTATTAACACAAATTAATCAAAACCACTCTTAACTAAGAGGTGGATATTTTTGTATGCACTTTCCATCATTATTTGGAATTAAAATTGTATTTTGTTATTAAATACAGATATAAGTTTAATATATATCGTTTCAATTGATAAATAGTTAAAAAAAATACAATATACATAATATACGAATGGAAAAAGTACGGAACCCAAGAAAGCTACACAAACAAATATTTTATTTTTCGGTTTGTACATAGATAGAATAGGCCTACATTAGAAAATTAAATATTTTTTCTAGATATTGTACCATTATTAATTTATATATTGTACCATTATTATCTTTTACCTGTAAATATATTTTGTTTCAAATAATTATTTTCAAAATGTATATGTGTTCACTTTACCAACATACTGCAATTTACCAGCAATAACTAAGGCTAGACACAAGACGACCTCCTCAATCTCAACTCGTTGTGACCCTGCTCTGGTTATCTCAGTATCACACAATTCAACATGAGCATCATACAATTTATACCACCTTTAAGCTCTTCTTTCGGTCTCTCTCAGATGTTATTTTAAGAGTTACAACATTTTTTCTCTCTTTTCTTTCCTCTTAACAATCTAGTTCCATCCGAGATGAAGTAAAGCGAGTGATTTGTATTCACTCCAGTCCAGTAAACCCTTTTAGAACGGTAATGAATCTTGGAATGCTCCCTCGTTGTTTGTATTTGGGTTGGAAAGTCATATGAGTTTATGGTCTACTGTAAACCTAACCGAAGTTCAATCTCCTGTAAACGTTATCTTTATGTAAATTGAATCAATGTTTCACTAAACCTTTGTGTATGTTAGAATGCGATCGGATTTTAACAGACATATGTCTTCCAAGGTGGTCGACCATTTTATGGTTGGTTTTATAGAATCTTTTGAGATATATAATTGAAAGTGGTTTGTGCGGCATCGTCGAGTTTAAAAGATGACTTATACATGTAGAGTATTTTTAAGCAATTCGGATGTTTGATGTTTGTTTAGAAGTCCGACCTGACTTCTTAGGAAATTCTGTAAAATATGTTATATATAATTTATGGATTGATAAACTTCCAGGGATCAATTTCAAGCACATAATGTAAATGTTAAAAGTAACTTAATGCAATTGAATACTAATTTTGTTAATCTACTGATAAATAAAATCTGAACGTGCAACAAGGAAATACAAGTATTAATAAGAACTGAATTAATGAAAAATCGTGATGAATGTAAATTTACCTAAAAGAAAAACACACTTAGTTTATAAATTTTCACTGAATATTTTATAAAAGAGTTGTTTTAAATTTTGGACAATTGGATTTATTAGCGGATGTTTACAATTATGTTTTTGCTGGTGGGCTAGTAAATGTAGAGATGTACCGATTCACCCAACTGGTAATACGCCTATTGACTATTACTAACTATTTACAAGTTGTAAACACTGAACGCTGGGAATAATATTGTGAGATTTATTATACTTGATGTTGAATACATTTCCAAGGAATGTGCTTACTTGAAACTACTTTGTAGGTATACTTTGTGAGTCATAATAATAATTTTCGGGTAGATTATTACTTAATAATAATAATAGTAAATTTAACGGAAATGTAATACTACTTGATGTTGCTTGTTTGAAAATATTTTTGTACAATGGCTTTATAGAACTATCGGGTTCAGAGTCTCAATTCTGAATATCCCCCCCCCCCCCCAGTAAATGTCGAACACATCCTACTACATCTTCTTTTTTTTAAATATCTTTTCGTCATATAATTTCAAGCACCAAATCACTGGATACTTTTTTAAATAAAACATTGATTTAATATTTACAGAGTTGATAAATAATTGTTTTATTTGAGAGATATAAAATATGTATGATTTATATGTGTAGTCTGATTGATGTCGGATGTGAATATTTATGATGTTGGGAGAAATTTATTATCAAAGTTATACAAAATATTCTGTTGGGAAAGACATAGGCTAATCAGAGATTAAAGATATGTAATATTTCAAACGTCCTTTATTTAAAATTTTTAATTTTTACGATAACTATCGTTTTGTACTCGATTGCATCAAGAGTTGCAATTTACAGATAGTACAAGGATATAAATCATTAAAATAATACATTCTTTAAAAACTTTCTTTAAAATTTTATTTACAAACTACTTTAACATTTAATTTACAAACTTTAAATTGTAAGTGTTATAGTTTAGACTATTTTGGGTGTTTTACAATACTTATCATTTAAAGTCACCATTAATGAAAAATTCTACATTTGCAAGTCATGTGCTTCATTGAAACTACTTTATAGATACTTTGTGAGTCACAATAATAATGTCCTCACAAATTTCACGGAAATGTAGTACAGAGTGGCAATAAATCAAACAGTGCCAATAATGGTAACGCTTGATACAATTCCATGAACTTTGTGCAGAGGCCTTTTAGTTTTGATTTCATTTAAGTAGAAATTAAGTTTTAAAATGACAACTGTACCAATTTTTTTATTATTAAGTAAGAAAGTTTTTTATATTTTTATTTACAGTTTCAAAAACAAACAAGTTTTTCAGGTTTAAAAAAATATGACTGTATTAATGTATTTGAAAATTTTACTATTTTATTTTCACTTAAAAAATTGTACAAAGCATAAGGCAATAGCAAAAAAAAAAGAGTTGTAGCTATTTTTGTGATTTCAAATGTTATATTTTAGTTTTTAGATCAAATAATTATTATTATTTTGTGGTCGAAATTGAGCCCACGGTAGTAGTAACGTTAGTGAAACTAAAAATACTAGTTGAGGGTTAGTAATAAGAAAAACAACAGTTAAAACCACACATGTACGCGCAGAAACATAAATCAATTGATTCTCTTATCGTACCAGATCTAAAATGCAAATCCTATAATAAAAGAAATTAAAGTAATAACTAGAGATACGGATAACCATATGTTACATAAAGCTTGATAATTCAATGGGAAAGAAAGGAGAGAATAAATAAGTTATAAAGTGGGTAGGCGGGGGCGGTTACACGCCCCTTGAATGGGACCCCGATGGGATCGAAGCCTTTTCCCACACGATAATTAAGCAGAGCAGAAATACGTGTAAGTCTCTAGTATTGTTCTAAGGTGGGCAGTATATAATTTAATTAATTTGTGGCAATATGTAACAAAAACCGTGGCCGAAGTAAATAACATAGTTACTATCAATATAGTGTAGAGTAAATGTATATTGTTGGCCTTGGACACCACGTGACATTAGAGCAGAATTTAAATATTACCCTCGGTTTTTAGTTATTTATGAATGCTATATGTAAGGTGTTATAAAATCCGAAATATTAAAAAAGTAAGGATTTACTAAACACTACAGGCAAAACAAAGTCAAATTAACAAGTATAAGTTTACTTCTCATATTTACTGATTTTTTTTTTTTTTTTTTTTTTTTTATGCAAGTTAATATTGATCCCAGCAAATATTTATGTAGTAAGTAGTAGTTTTCTAATTTCTGTTGATTTAGTGGTTACATGTTTCGCTACTACAACAAATATCATTAGGCCAGCTACGGACATTTTAATATTCTGAAGTTCACAGCACACAAATAAAATACAATTTTTTACAAAGAATGCATTTGTCAAAATACCAATTATTTCTTTAACCTGTACTGTAGCCACATGTTTCCTTGCTGGGGTATACTAGAAGACTGAAATAATTTCAAACGTACCTTATCTGACTTATTCTGATATCCGATTATCAAACCGTACATGCAGATGAAAGTGAAATTAAATTTGCATCCCAAATGCTGGAGTTCACTAATTTGTTAATCAATTTCAAATTTGTCAATACTTATCAACTTTTGCTGTTTCTATATAATTAATATGGCAATGTTATCCTCTCTGTATGTTACTAAAATTGTGATGGTGTTCTATTGATTGTACTTTATAAGATGCACTTAACCTTAAAATAATATCAAATTGCATCAATTATATTCAGTTAGGGTTGTAGGTTGATAAATTAAGTCACCTGAATTTGAAACAAAACAAACTATTTGAAAAATAGCAACACAAAAATAAGGAATCTGTACTACTATCGATCAACAGAAATATGAAATCTTTTTTTTTTAAATTACAATTTTGTAAAATTATTTTAATAGAACTAATTTGTTTTATGATTCTAGGATTGGCCAGCAAAAACTAAAAGATACTACTTCTTTTAATTTGAATTATTTTCATAAAATGTTATGATGGTTGTTAGCTCAATGATATTGCTCCATTACTTTATTTTTACTTATTTAATAAATCTTCGGCCCTTCAAAACAGAACAAAAAATCAAAAGTTTTATCTTTCTTGGTTTTAAGCTATTAAAGCTTGTTGGTTTAGAAGACTTCATGTACGTCTTAGATTTTAAAGAAAGAAATACTAGTATACAGCCTTTGGACTCTTAAGTAAATTGCAAAATCTAAGCCATTGTTTTCCTCTGTTTCTTTGGTTTAGTATCCAGGAATTTACAAAAATGTAAACTTGGAAAATGGTTTTATTTTTTGTATAATTCTAAATTGTTAAATTTTCAACATGTTTCAAATTATTATATATTAAAATCAATGAACATTACTATGCACTTAAGGAATCGATGGCTAAAAATAAAAACGTGTATCGCCAATTTTAGATAATTTATCAAAATTTATTGGTTCACTTATTCCCTCGCTGATAAGCAAAATAAAACTCGATTATCAGTAATTGCATTGATTTCAAAGAGTAAAACCCGGTTATAGAAAGCTCGTACTCGGAACCGAACCGTAAGCCGCATGTTTCGCGTTTCATTCCGAACCACATTTTCGGAACAATTGGATATTAAATTTCTCTTCTTAAAAGCAACATCAATTACCAGATTAAGAGACGACCTGCGCATAAATACGTGCGCAGGAAAGTCCTGCGGTCCTCGTAACAAGCGAACACCGAATCGTCTTGTTCGACAATTATCCGTAAAGGTCAAATGTAAATTGTACAAAATAATTGCATTCTTTAAATTTAACCGGATAAATAAAACATCAACACATCTGTGAGATAATTTTTCCCCTTGTGTTTTTCGTATAAAGTTGTCGAGATTGTTTGTATAGGACTGGTAATGGGAATGCGAGCCAACAATGAGAACAAGTGGGACTGTCTTGTGTGGTCCGTTCTTAGGTGATAGATGAGAGCGTTGATCAGCAAAAACTGGGACGACTAGATATAGAGTAAAATACATTGTATATGGAAGAGACTGACGTGATCTAGGAAGCGGTGATTTGTTCTAACATGAGCACTGTCGGTAGAGTAATTGTTTGTTTAATCAATGCAGTTGGAATAATTCTTGGTCTACTGAAATGGTAGGAAGACTTCTTGGGCGGTACTATTTATCTAATAGACTCGTAAATTTATCTTAATTCATGTTGTGAATTCATAATTTGTTTAGTTCAGTGCAAGGATAGTCTTTATTCGCGTGGGAAATTTCTCCAGTACATTAATCTCATAGGATAGAATATATTTTCCGTAAACATCTCTAAGTATGCTCTGAATTTATCTTGAATTCCCAAATAATAAAAAGGCTTTATTCTTAGTACTACATGTTTCCCTGGCCGATACTTCTAACATAAAACATTAAACACTAACAACACACGAAATATAATGGTTAAACCGTAAGTGTTGTACATTATACAAAATGTATTTTAAGTAGCCACACGTATTAGCCTCATCTGGTTCTACTACTTAACTTTATTGTTTTTGAGATTACTAAACACCTCAAATTGGAAGAGTTTTAATAACTAATCGAATTTTCTGAATGAAAATATGTAAACAATCAAAATACATAAATGTGGTACCAAAGTAACAACCATTTCTATTAAAATTTAAAAATCAAAATGAAACTTGAATTGCAAAATTATTTAACTCTTTAAAAAAAGGTTGTTTCAATTCTTATTTGTAGCACTTTATGAAGATAAATATCTGAAAAAGAAATGGTCCAAAGCTTAATTTGAACCGTACAATCTTAGCCGTTGCGAATTGGACAACTTGCAAAATAGAGCGTTGTTATTTACTTGACTTTTATTCGAGAGTGATCTAGCACCGATGCAAATATAAAAACATTTTCTGTTACAGTTTTTCGATTGACGTTCATGCGCAGTAAGTGATCTTTCAATTGGTCAATGTTTACTAATATGGAATTTCTTACGACAAATTACAACATTATATTTTCTATTTCAAATATTTGAGTTTATATAAGACGCTCTATTTATTTAATGTACACCTACATATTTATGGCGCCTGACCTGTACGGATGACCTCTTAATACTGTTTTGTATTAACTGAGATATATCCTGTGCGCTTGGTAAAGTTTGATTTGAAGTAGTTTTTAATCTCATCAATTCTCAACGTTTGAGTTTTATATATTTCTTTGTGGTCGCTTGTTTCCGGTAAAGTTTATTTTGCCCAATGTTTTTATAAATTACTTCAAAACATTGTTCCTAACTCTAATTTAACTTTTTAGTTCTAATACAGGTACAAGTAACTTTATTTTTCTCACATGGTAGCAAATAGTTTTATTTTTTATTTTTGTAAGTAAATATTATTGTTAGTTATTATTTTCGGTAAAGAAGTTTGTTGTATTGTGGTCGAATTTAATAAATAAACTACATCAAGAATTAAACTGTAGAAGTGCAAAACACGCTTATGGTAAGAAAGTCATTTGAGTAAAAGAAAATACTTAAATACCTAAATATTATTTTAGGTTACAAAAAAATTATTATGCTATTTAGCACTATACTAATTATTTTTTTCGATTAATTATTTAAGTTCAATAAATATGAAATCTACTGCAAAATATGTCGAGTTACTACTAAATAAACTAAAACTCCACATTCTATTGAATTTATGAAAATGTTTTTCAAAGTGTCTTTAGGCCTACCTATAAAATGTAGTTAATTGTATGTAGGTAGTGAACGTTATAAAATCATTATAGATCTTACCTAAAAAGCCGTCCCTATTTTTAACTGTCTTAACCCTATATTGACTGCCAATGTCAAATTCGACTAACTACTATAGTTGTTGTGTGTAAATAATTAATTTTTCGATAAAATCTGTACAAAAATATCTGTGATTTATGTGTAGGCCTACTCTCCCAATTTAAATACAAATTATAGTTTTAAGCTTGAATTGTCATTTTTGATATATTTTCCTTGATTGCATAGTATTACGAAATTTAATGCTAAATAATTTACATACTAATTTACAACTATTCTGTAAAACAAAAACAATTGAACCTTTACAACATCGTAACAAAGTAGTTCCAAAAATGCGTACTTAAAAACTAAAATATCTTAAAACACAACCTTCACTGCAGTTCGAATTTATATCTAGTATTTTACTTTATTATACACTTGGCACTGGTTTTATGAATTTATTCACCAAGTAACGTAGATAATATAAATAGAATTTAGTGACATCAGGTGGTAATAAAAAAAACACCTTTCTAAAGTCACACGTTCGAATGCACACGGTTTTATTGTTATGGTTATTTTTGATAATAATTTAAATATGGCGTCGAGACTAAAGTGGCCGCCCGAAACAATGCGCTTTGCTTTTTAGGTTATGGGCAAAGGGAGTCGGGGACACACCAAATGCATTACGTTAGGTCGACATGTACACGCGGACCCGATCACTCCGGCGTCATCATTTAGCGCGGTTCATTCAAGAGTAGAAAAAACTGATTTCAAACTGAGTTCAGGTAGGATAGTTTTACAATTAGAATTTCCAATATAATTCCGAGAAACATTTGGTTTAAGTATATATTATAACTAGATGTATATACATATCTTACATTGTATAAACGCGTAAATGAAACATATTGCTGTATTTATTACAGTAAAAATGCAAAATACGTAGGAATATTCCTACATCACTTTGAGAGCCATATACAATTTCTTTATAAACTCTTTACGTCTTGTTTACAACGTCTACTTTTGATGGCATTAGAACTAATGAGAATTGGGCACCAGTAGTAACATGACATATAATAATAAGAAAGTGTATAGAATAAATCAAAGAATTAAACTGTATACTTGTAAATTATCATTGTAAATTTCATAAAAGTATTTTACATAGCTTTACTTGAATTACAAAATGAGATGAAACAAATGAAACCTCTCGACGATAGACATACAAAAAATGACCGTTGGACACCGTGGGAAGTGTTGGTACATAGGTTGAGATCACTATCACGACGTTTTAACATCGTTTGTTTTCATTACTTCTAATATTGGAATATGCTGTATGATATGGAAGTTATGGAACTGTAAATACATTGTTAAGTTTTAGTTATTTAGGTAGGTATCTATGTAAATATTTTATTCATGTTGTCCCTCTATAAAGCGATATTTTTACCTATCTTACGCATTATCAACCTAAATAAAACACAATGCAACTAAAAGAAAATCTTTAGCAGCTAAAGCTCAAGAAAAGAAAAAAAAACGAGGACTAGAAATCCCGAAACCGCGGTAATTGCAAAATAATGTTTCACTGGCTAAACTTTGTGATTACTTCCTTACTGGCACACTATTTTTAACCTAAGCTCAAAACCACATTTGTTTTTTCAACGAGCGAGGTCTACCGTTCACAGAACTACTAGTTATATATCCCGAGAGCTGGAGTTTCACACGGTACCACCAACAAATCCGCAACATCAAAATGATTCATTGATTTCATAGAGCCAGTTTTAAGTATTTTTGGCCGAACTGAACATGTTATAAAATTCAATATATATATCACATTACGGTAACCAAAATCAAATAAACCATGCTACGAAGTTTTGAGCAAAAGCAGAGAGAAAGACCTATCCAGAAACAATAAACTACCAAGTTCTTTAATTATCAATACAACTCAAAAATATTATAATTTTTACTTGTTAAGACAAACTCCTTGTAGCGCTGTCGTTCTCTTTAACAATACCATAGATCATGAATAATAAATATATCTTGCATCCATACGGCAGCAGTGTGGCGAAAATTATATTGTCGGGAAAATAGTGCATGATTGCGCCGCGAGGTAGCGCTAGGGAGAAATCATTAGTAGCATTGGTGTTTCACACAGCTTCCGTAGTTTCCCCAATAGATAGCGCCACTTTCGTCGAATTTCCAGTGGAACGAAATATTGCATTGGATCGGAGTTCTATTAGGTTATCCAAATACAATGGCAATACTGAGATGTTAGTATTGGCGCAAAAGCGTTACAACTTTCTTAATACTATTAGACTTCAATGTCGAATATCTTTTATCTTTGGTAGAAGTAATTTAGAGTTAGCTAAACGGTATACGGACGTTGTTTGCTACCATTTACGTTTTTTTTACAGTTAGAGTAAATGTATATTGTTGAATCCTTTTAACAATAAACACTAAATAATATCTTTTTACTGTGGTAGAAATAATTTATAGCTAGCTAAAAGTTATAATTCAGAGGGTGTTTGCTACTTAGTGTTTTAACAGTTACCAAAAATTATTTATTAGATTCTATTGAATTATGTTAATAATACTAATAAATATCTTTTTACTGTGGTAGAGTTAATTTATATCTAGCTAAAAGTAATAATACGGAAGTCGTTTGCTACTATTTAGGTTTTTAAAACCGTAAGCAAAATTATTGTTGAATAATTTTAACAATAACACTAAATATATATGTTTCAAGCCACACCTTGCACAAATATGTGGGTATTAATTTATGTCATAAGATCGTTGTAACATATAAAATCAGATTGTCTTGCAAAGTTCCTTTGAGTATATTGCATATTGTTTTTTTTTATATTTTGTAATTATTTCCCCGTTTTCTTTTATTTTTAACAATATTGCTGACAAAAAAACCCACTTAATAATTACTTTAGCGTAAGTCAATAGCAGACATTTTATTGATTTATGTAAAAGTGGAGCTATATTTATGTTTATATACACTAAAAGGAAAATCAGAACTTCATAGAACCTCTAGTATCACTGTCTTCCGCGGTCGATCATTTCCGGAACTATGCAAATGATCATTATTACTATGAAAATAACAGTTATAATTTAAACTAACCCGCGTTTATCTCAAAACTTAGAACTAAAAAAATATGTTACTGTACGTTTTGGAGAGAGTTATTTGAGATATAAAATACAGGACTTTCTTAAGGATATTAAAACAAATTCCTTAAATGTGTATTTTTCAATATATTTCAAAAATGGTGTTCAAAACACCTATCCTTCTTATTTCCGTAAGTACAGTGCTTGAAATTTAAAACAAAACAGTGGAGTTAGAGGTAGGAATATACTTATACAGAAAAAGTTATAAAGGAACCGAAATTTATGAAAAATACGTTTTCCATTGAAGCTGAGTGGTTTGAATCGTCCATGTCATTAAACTTACTTCCATTAGCCTATATACATTTTGTCTCGTCTTCATTAGTTTAACGCATAAAGTATTTAATTGAATTGAATTGCATTTATTTAAGGCGAGATTAGGACTTTAAAGTCCTCTCTTCCATCTAAGCCATAAATAAAAGTTTAAGAAAAATATTTCATCAATGGATATCGTAAATAGTTGGATGGTTAGTTCTCTACATTACGCATATAATATGACGATTTGTTGAAATTTATATTATTTTCGATAAACTTACGGGACTCGCAGTGCTTCGATTTAGCATACGCCGGAACTGCTAAACGATTGATTTTACAAATTTGATTATGTAGGTCTTTTGGACATTTAAAAGTTTTGTAACAACAAAAAAGAAAGGTTGATGTTGTTTGTGGTTAACAATGATGCTTACGATGCATGTCCGTTTTAGGTATATTATTCGTGGGTGGAGTCATGGAAATGTATGGTTCAAGTATGCAAGGGTATCAATTCTAAGTAGAATTATTTAGCACAACTTTAAAATCATTTATTTGTCGTAGTAACATTCCAAACGTTTATTTTCCCGGTATTTAGTAAGGCGGGCGTGTAGGCAACTGTATTTATAATGCGTTAACATGATCAGCTGATATCAGTGTCTTCCCACTACAGCTGTTAAACAATTGACTGCAGTAGTTGTGTCGTAGCTTCAATAACCTGTGTTCTGTACGTGTTAACATCGATGTCTTATCTGAGTAAAACCTGAAACATTCCAGAGTCAACCGACAGTGAATGTTCCGTATACACGGTGTTCATGCGGCTTGACAAATAAACTGTGATACAATTCGTGTACCCATGAATTAAGGTTTTATTTTCAGGCAAATTTTAAGTCATTCTCGATTGTATCGGAAATATTGTTACAATTTGATATTTTATTAGAGTAGGTCTGTACATTTTAGCGTGTAATGAAGTAAAAGTAAGGGAATTAATAGAAAACGTCATCATATCCGAAAATTTAAATGAACTTTAATTTATGATTGATAATTAAAAAAAAAATAAATATGTAAAATTTACCGATATTTTATGGCCAATTTTTAGTAATAGAAAAACTAGTACAGCTTTTTAAAAAACTGCATACAATTGATTTAAGACAGATGTCTTGTTGAGTATCGTCTCCTGCAAATTAACTTAAAAGCAGAACAAACTATAGAGAAAATACGAACACGAAAAGTGCTAAGTGGATCATGATAAAATTAAAAATACAATAATTTGCAGTTTTTAAATATGAAAATAAGTAATCGCCTCTTAAAACAATCTAATTTATTTTAAATATGGCGTTTAGGCTATTCAGCCATTTTCAAGCTTTGTGGCAAACGTATAAAAATGTTGGGCTCAACCGGTAGGTGATACTTTTACTTTTTCCCCCATATACGTAGTATATGGAGAAAGTATTGTTTTCGTCCAAATTTTCGAATTTGAATTGTTAGTGGAGTTATCTGTTTTGGTGCTCCCTGAACCCCAAAAATTGTTTGAACCCAAACATATTTTTAGTGGAATTATTTGTTTTGGTGCTCCTTGAACCCAAAAAGTTGTTTTTTTGTGATGTCTGTCCGTGTGTCCGTGTATCTGTGTGTCTATTAGGATGTGTACATAGCTGGAGACTATTCCAACGGTCCGATTTTTATGAAATTTGGTATGTAAGTGTAGTAATGGAATATCTCCAGGTGTTTTTTTTCATTTTTCCACATTTTTTATTTTTAAGGGGTTTTACCACCCAAAAATGCCAAAAAAAACGAGAAAAATCAAAATTTCTCAAAAACGGCTCTAACGATTTTGATTAAATTTGTCTTATTAGCCCTTAATGTACCCTACCATATGGAAAAAAACGAATCTTTCTAAAAATTCTCGTGTAGGTAGTAATAATAATAATAATAACTGATTTTTAGGGGTTTGTGGCCAAAAAGGGGGTTGTTTTTTACAAAATTTTTCAAAACATTTTTCGTGCATCTATACAGGCCTAATTGACATTTTTTGGTGCAAATTTGTTCGAAATAGATCGAATAGTTTAAATAATAATAATAATATATTATGGATTACATGCATCTAATATTTTCCATGGTAACATTTTCCTACTTTTGCAATTC
The DNA here is from genome assembly GCA_018207615.1 of Philaenus spumarius. Classification (NCBI taxonomy): domain Eukaryota; kingdom Metazoa; phylum Arthropoda; class Insecta; order Hemiptera; family Aphrophoridae; genus Philaenus; species Philaenus spumarius. The sequence goes on from JAGFPH010003010.1 coordinate 139,082, forward strand.
TAAATAACCACCTCCTATGCTACTCTTGGGAAGGTATAAATTTTCATCTGGAAGAAAGTATGTGGCAGTTATCTGGTACCGTTTATTTTGTATTGACTCTGTTTTTAAAATAATGTACGGTGTGTAGTTATTAATTTATTATTGTGTTGTGTTAATGTACTGTAATTGACTGTTTTTGTTAACACTTCAAGCTATGATTATCCGGCTACAAAGCTTGAAAATCGCTGACTTGCCAAAACGGTAAGTCACAGCATTTAATTATTATAACAATATTCAGAATGGTGACAACCAAACATTTTGATAAAAAATATCGTTTCAGAGACAAATAAAATTGTTCTGTTATTTATTTTTTAAATTAAAAACTTCTGTTTTTCTTTCTACAAGTAACAAATTCATATTTATTTCTTTGTTTATATACATTTTACGTTGAAGTTTTTTAGCTGTTTTTTACAATTTTGTGACTCGGTCAGAATTTGCCTAGGGTAGCTACTACTTATACGGAAGTTGGAATTCAAATCCGTGTTTTCTTTAAAGTACCCCATTAACATTAGTACTATTGATGTGTTACAAATACCATTTCAACGTAATTTAACTCATTTCGATGCAAAACATGAACTATCTACCCGTGGTAAACCTCTTCAAAAAACCGGCATATTTGATGTTCAATTATATATAAAACTTTTAAAGCGAAACAAAAGGCATTTAATGGTGACCAGGTATTTTTTAAACTATAAATCCATTGATTGTAAAAAACTTTTAACTTGATGGATGTTCAAGCGATGTTAGATCTACAAGTTTACAATTATTGGTATAAACTTAAATTGTACAGTTTCAAACAGATGTACTAAAAATTACATAGTTATATTTGATAGTGGAAATGTTAATGTACGTTAGGTAGGAAAAGTTGTTTAAAACAAAACGGTAACTTGTTTGTGTGTTTATAAAATTAATTGTTAGCAAAATATTTAAAATACCAAAACTAACATAAAGTCTCATTTTCGTGACGTAACGCATTGTTACAAATACATTAAAACGATAGGCTGTATAAAATAAATTTGTATTAAGTGAATCCATGTAGTATTATAAAACTTAATTTGCGCTTGCGCAATACTAGAGTGATAGCAATATTGCTCTTAATTAAATTTGGCTACGTTGCAGACATGATTTCTGCAGCTTTTCGCTATATTTTTATATGTATTTATTTATGTTCTTAGAACAGTTTAAGTTTAAAATTAAAATATTTGAATGTTTACTTACGATGAACAAATATTTTGCAGGTTACATTTCTCTGGTAATTTTTTTTACAAAATTGTCAACGAAAGTTACTATTCGTTTTTTTTTATTTCTTGTGTTCGTAATGTTTGTAGTTTCTGTAGTTTAGACCAAAAACTAAAATAGCTGAACAGTAACTTGCATTTTGCATGTTTTCTTTCTCTCGTAATTTCTATAATATCTACACAAAACAAAATTTGTTGTCAGTAAAGTGTATCGTTTCAGGAATATGTAAAGAAATTTACTCTTCCAATGGTCTCAGCTAAGTGTACTATTTCAGAGCTTTAAGGAGAGCGACACGGGGCAGACTTATCAAAACTAAACGTTATACTTTTGTTGCGTTAAAAAGACTTCATTTTTGCATTTTGTTGGGGTATGTTTTAATTTTACAGTATGTATATTAGTTGTCGTTGGAAGCGCCTAAATATCAGATTACAAATATTACTTAGGTTAACTAAAACTTAGTTGAAAGTAAAATAATAAACCTGACTAAAGTCTTAAACCCGTAATATGATTTTGTTGCGGTTATTTTTTGACCTTACTGTACCTCTTGAGTTATGATGGAAGAGAATATACTCGGCGATCAAGATATCTTAGCCTAATTGAAAGGAGGTTGTATTTTTCCTGATGATTTTATTGTCCGTTTGTTGAAAGAAGGGTTATCGAGGATGATCGCAGAAGGTTAAGTGAATTGGAATGGGGAGGAGTCATCTAACTTGTGGATTTATTGACAACGCTCATTCCGTTTTGTGTTTACCTGTTATTAGTTGATTAACATCTTGTCTCCGCTTTTAATTATTCATATTTCTTTCAGTTCCTTCTCTATTAAATGATACGAGATGAGGTCTGGCCGTGGCCGTGGCGCGGCGTTATGAAGGTGCATATTTCATACGGACATCGTTAATTAAATTGCACTTAATTTAGATTTCCATTTCGAAGATAAATTAAACGGCTTTTATTGGCGGTATTATTGAAAAATCATTCCAACCCCTTCACGAATAGTTTCTTTGTGTTACCGTTTCCATAATTTTTTATTTCGTTACAAATTGATTTCAAAAATAATAATTAAAGTTATATAACATTGCCATTGACGACATGTCTTTGTACTTTTGGGATACTATGGGCGAAATATGCGCCACACTTACGCTTGATTTGGTCGCTCATCTATTGTGAAGGAACTAATTTAGCCTATATTTTAAGAAATACAAACAATAAAGTACTATACATAATAAAAATGTTGTTGAATAATTTTAAGAGTTTTTTAGGCAATACATATTTAGTAAAAGTAACCGAAATGTAGGTATTCCGTTTACTATGCATGTAGGCATCTACAGGTTTAGATATTCTATGCATATTCCTAGGCCTAAACTAATTATTTAAAAAAAAAAATTTAATCAAATTTCATTCTTCTTCGTCAAAAAAAGAATAAAATATTTTGGATATGTACACAAATACGTGTTTTACAGCTAAATGTAGTAAAAAACGGAAACTGTTTTTATAACTTACAAACACTAATTATTTTCGGTAAAATTTTGAATATCAATTAATTGTTATAGTGTGACGACCTTGAATTCCCGTTTTTTAATACGGGATAATTTTTACTTTTTCCTGCACAAAATAATTATTAAAATATTTTTGAAGTGTCACCTTTCATCTCGGCTGAACACTATGGTTTCCCCTATCATAGTAGAAGTTTTTGTTTGTTTTACACATCATAACCTTATAACCACAATTTTAGTTGCCTAAAACAAAAATATTTTTTCCCACTCATGTGTGTTTCAAATTTGATTGAAATTGGCTCATGCGTTCCACCTTGGATAATATATTCATCTGTATATAGTATATTCTTATTTATTAATTTACATTATATTCAAATAACCTAAACAAGATCTTGGTTGTGAATAATAATTAACTAATTCTAAATTTTCTATGTCGGTTGCTATGGTAATTAATGTGTGCTATGGCATTCGCGAAACGTGTGTTAATTCAGTATAAAAAAACATTCAGTACGTGTGTATGTTTTTTGATCAAAATCAGCTGCCTAATAATATACAATAATGTAACAACTGATGTTTACATTATACTAAAGTAAGCATTTTTAGAATTAATTTTTATTTGTATCCAAGTCACTGATTTAATAAAAGGATAATATGTCTGTCTATGTGACTTTTTTGTAATATAAGTAGTTTACTGACTTTACATATACTGTTGGCTTACGCGTTTCGGAACTAGTTCCATCTTCAGAGTATCGCTCTATTGAGGTCGTTAATTCATTGAAATAAATAAATTAAAGTACAACACAAATCATATACACGCGCACATATTATTTTTGTATTATTTGTGATATTGTGTTATTGTGCGCGTGTATATGTGTTGTGTTGTACTTTAATTTATTTATATCAATGAATTAACGACTTCAATAGAGCGATACTCTGAAGATGGAACTAGTTCCGAAACGAGTCAGCCAACAGCATATGTAAAGTAAGTAAACTACTTATATTACAAAAAAGTCACATAGACGGACATATTATCCTTTTATTAAGTATTTTTGATTGATCAGGTTGGTTGTAAAGAATAATTAAGTGATTTTAATTTGCTTAGTTGGTTTCTATAGAGTGGATTAGTAAAAAGATAGATTTAAAGTATATTAAACATATTAGAAAGTTTTAATGCATAAAATTTGATCTCACAACATTTGCAATTATACAATAACCTTTTATTAAAACTTATGTGAAGACACATCTGCCGACCTCTCAATATTTAATACTTCTAATTACCAGATACGACCATATTACCGCCACGTCGGTCGCAGTATACTACTACCAAAATACGAATTGACCTCTGGTCTCCTCAGACAACAGGTTACAACGTTTTCGAGTCCTACTTTCCAAAACAACTACAAATAATGTTACCAACCCAAAACGGCACCATGCCGTCTTTGATTGACCAAAAATGCACAAAACGAGCTCCGGTGCGGCAATAAAATCGGATAAAACTGACATTAGTTGAACCTGCGATGGAGTTTTCAGTTTGCTAAACGACTCGTCGGCCCACCTACCTCGCTTCGTTCTAACATAGTTCTAGAAAAGTAATGAAGTCTCGCTTGTTTATCGGTCAATCCTAAATGGGTATTTTAACCCTTGTTTGGAAACCAGAAATGAGAGAAAATCGCGAGGAAACGTAGTGCTATAGCGACGGGTTTAGTTGGAACGTATGTGGCTAAAGAATTATTGGTGAATGCAGTAACATATGAAGATAAATGGTTAATAAAAAATAAATAGTACTTATGGTAGTTAAGTATTATTTCTCTCTTTTTTGCCAAAATTTTTACATAATGCCAGATAGCCATAACTAGTTTCGATCCTACACAACCTGTGTTGGAGGTTCCGACTGTAGAAGATTGAACTAGCGCCTTTAAAATGTACGACACTCTGCTGCCATAGTTAAAGGTATAAAAACAATGATACATACAGAAGACTTTTTGCTTCTGTCAAGGATTATAATAGATTAGAATAAAACAGTAAAAATAATTATGTATATATATATTTTTTTTTTTTGATGGGGCAACATATATATAATTCAATTGAGATTTAAAATATTTTTGGGTACCATACCTTAAAACAATGAAATCTTATAGGTAGGATTAATAGTTTTTCTATCTTTTAATCACATGACTTTCTTCACAAACACAATTAAACTAAGTAGCCTATAACTATAAACCATTCTAGCAACTGTATATTAAAACAAAAAAGAAAGAACGAATATTTTGATAATCAAGGATGGCTAAAGTTTGGTACCATGTATTTTATGATACTACAGAAGAAACAATAGTTTTAAAGGTCTTTATTTTATTTAAAGTTTACAACAAAAATGTATATTTTGTGTTACCTAGTGGATTTTCAATGTATTTGCAAATACTTCTAAAACACTTCTTTATTTCTGAAACTATATTTTCCTTAGAGTTATAGACCTATTGCTTTAGTTCCTATACTAAGTAAGATAATAGAATCATGTATTATTGTTCAGCTACATGATTTTTGCTATATGAGCACCAATATGGTTTTAGGTCTAAGTATTCAACTTCCATGGCTGTTGAGACTCTTGTTAGTCACTTATTATCATCGTTTGAGAATAGACTTGTTACCGGTATGTGCCTTATTGATTTAAGCAATGCCTTCGATTATATATCGCACAGAAAGTTATATTATATATTGCCATGGCAATCTTGGATACTATGGCATAAAATACATAGAATTGAAATTAATAGAGTCATATCCAAGCGATAGGAAGCAAATGGTTGCAAGCAGTAATGATGTGTCCGGTTGTGAAGATGTAATCTCGGGTGTGCCTCAAGGTTCTGTTTTGGGGCCTTTACTCTTTTTAGTCTTTGTCAATGATTTTGGCTGCAACACCCCTACCATGTCAGTCTTATATGCCGACTAGCTGAAAACCCGTGCTTCGCTACAGGGAATTTGTTTTTTGCTACGTCATTATCACTATGATTCATAATTAATTGTAATACTTTTCTCTCATTTTCTTTCATCTATTATTTCACGCAAATGAATTATAACATGTATTTTCAATTAGTTTGGTACTTCACTGGTTGCCCATAAATCGTCACTGTATGTGTGTTGAATAAATTAAATCAATAAAAAATTCAGAGTGAAGAGCGTGTTCTTTTTCAACCACTAAATATACAGACTGGTAAATCACAGTCTTAGCTGGATGTTTACAGATCACCCAAATACGTCTTTAATATGCAAATGCATAGATCGGGTTAGTTTTGATCAGCTTACGTTCAAAATATTTTCATAAAATTATAAGTGCCAAATTTCAGCTCTCTAGCTTTAAGGAAATAATATCAATTAATATTTATTGTTTTTAGGGGTTGTTATTACTTTTTAAATCTTTAGCAGAACGTAACAAAATGTAAAACTGGTTTATTTTTTTTATGTATCTTGTAAGAAATAAATGTACAAAATTTCAGCTCTCTGGCTTCAAGGAAAGTATAAAAATAAAATAAATATTTATTATTTTTAGGGGTTGATATCACATTTTCACCTCTAGCAGTACGTAACAAAATGTAAAACTCAATTACTTTATATATGTGTTTTGTAAAAAATAAATGTGCAAAATTTCAGCTTTAAGGAAAGTAAAAAAACAACATTTATTGTTTTAGGGGATTTTTCAACCCAGAAAGGCTAAATATTTTAAAATCCTATCTTAGTGCGCCTCTAGCGCCTATGAGCAATATGTGTACAAAAATTCACGTTCCTTGGCGGTATTAAATTAATATTTACAGTTATAGGGGTTGTTACTAAATGTTCACCCTTAGCAGAACGTGATTAAATGTAAAACTGGTTTATTTTTTTATATGTATCTTGTAAGAAATAAATGTAAAAAATTTCAGCTTTCTAGCTTTAAGCAAAGTATACAAATTAATATTTATTGTTTAAGGGGTTGTTACTACCTTTTCACCCCTTAACAGAACTTAATAAAATTTGAAACTGGTTTATTTATCAGTGTGTTGTGTATATTGTAAACAAATTTTACAAAATGTCAGCTCTCTAGCTTTAAAGAACGTATACAAATTTATATTTATTGTTTTTAGGGGTTGTATCACATTTTCACCCCTAGTAGCACGTAACGAAATGTAAAACTGGTTTACTTTTTATATGTATCGTGTAAGAAATAAATGTACAAAAATTTCAGCTTTGTAGCTTTAAGGAAAGTATAACAAACACTATTCATTGTTTAGGGGTTGTTTCAACCATTAAATGGAAAATATTTTAAAATCCTTTTTTTTGGGCTCCTCTAACGCCTATAAGCAACAGGTGTACCAAATTTCACGTTCCTAGGCGGTAAGGTATTTGACATATGTAACAAACAATATTTATTGTTTTAGGGATTGTTTCAACCCTTAAAAGATAAATATTTTAAAATCCCTTCTTAGTGCGCCTTTAGCACCTATGAGCAATTTGTGTATAAATTTCACGTTCCTAATCGGTATTTAAATAATATTTATAATTTTAGGGGTTTTTACTCCATTTTTACTTAGCAGAACGTTACAAAATGTAAAACTGGTTTATTTTTTTATATGTATCTTGTAAGAAATAAATGTAAAAAATTTCAGCCTTCTAGCTTTAAGGAAAGTATAACAAACAATATTTATTGTTTTAGGGGTTGTTTCAACCCTTAAAGAAAAAGTATTTTAAAAATATTTCTTAGTTCGCCTCTAGCTCCTATGAGCAATATGTGTACCAAATTTCACGTTCCTAGGCGGTATTCAATTAATATTTATAGTTTTAGGGGTTGCTATTACATTTTCACCCTTTAGCAGAACGTCACAAAATTTAAAACATGTTTACTTTTTATATGTATCGTGTAAGAAATAAATGTACAAAATTTTAGTTTTCTAGCTTTAAGGAAATTATTACAAACAATACTTTTTAGGGGATGTTTCAACCCTTAAATTTCAAATGTTATAAAATTCTTTCTTAGTGCGCCTCTAGCTCCTATGAGCAATATGCGTCACAAATTTCACGTTCCTAGGAGCTAGGACGTTTGAGATATATAACAAAAAATGTTTATGGTTTTAGGAGTTGTTTCAACCCTTACAGGCCAATTATTTAAAAATTCTTTCTTAGTTCGCCACTTGCTCCTGTGGCAAATACACGTATCAAATTTCACGTTCCTAGGAGGTAAGGTTTTTGAGATATATAACAAACAATATTTATTGTTTTAGGGGTTGTTTCAACCCTTACAGGATAATTATTTAAAAATTCTTTCTTAGTTCGCCACTTGCTTCTGTGGCAAATACATGTACCAAATTTCACATTCCTAGGAGGTAAGGTTTTTTAGATATATAACAAACAATATTTATTGTTTTAGGGGTTGTTTCAACCTTTACAGGCCAATTATTTAAAAATTCTTTCTTAGTTCACCACTTGCTCCTGTGGCAAATACATGTACCAAATTTCACATTCCTAGCAGGTAAGGTTTTTGAGATATAACAAACAATATTTATTGATTTAGGGGTTGTTACAACCCTTACATTCAAAATATTTTTAAATCCGTTCTTTTTGTGCCTCTAGTGCCTATGAGCAATATTTGTATCAAATTTAAAGTACCTAAGTGGTATGGTTTTTGACAAACTGTGATCAGTCAAAACTACCCCTAAACCCCCAAAACTACCCCTAAATATTTGAATATCAAAATGAAATTTCTTTAGTTTTCCTATTTACATCACAAAGTATACACATGCCAAATTTCTTCTCCCTAGTTTCATGGGAACTGGGAGAATTAGTGATGATGAGTGAGTGAGTGAGTGAGGGCTTTGCCTTTTATATGTATAGATGACACACAATTAATGTGTTCTCATGAAGGTGGTGTTGTGACAGATGCTTTATTAAAACATTTTGTAGCAAAAGCTAAAACTGCTTAAAGATAAATGATAGATAGACTGAGTATATAGGCCTACTCTGCTTTCACTCAGAAATGGAGTTATAGGTGATGGTGGTGTTAAACATGTAAAACTATTGGGTTTGTACTTGGATAATAAGATTACCTGGCAACCACATATAAATGCTTGATGTAAGAAACTTTCGATGGTATTATTTTTAATGAGAAAACTTAAGTTGGTTGTCAGCTTTGATGTCCTGTTGATGACTTATTTTGGCTTGTTTCATTCACTGCTGATGTTTGGTATTAAGCTGTGGGGTAATTCCAGTCTCACTTTCAAAGGTTTTCTATTACAAAAAAAAAAAAAAAAAAAAAAAAAAAAACTGTAAGAATTATGGCAGGTTTATAGTGAGTCTTGTAGAGCCAGTTTCTCTAAATTACAAATTTTGACATTGCCCTCTTTATATATTTATTCAAATTTGATCTATGTTAAGCAGAATATTTCACAGTTTGTTAAACACAGCTTAAGACATAGTTATAACACTAGAAATAAATATTATTTGGTCACCCCTCTTCATGCTTACGAGATCATATTATAAAAGACACAGTTTTCAACAAATTAAGCTATATAATAAGATTCCACGTACTATACAATCTTTGACAGAAAATAAATTTAAAATGTGTATATCTGATTTCCTGAAACAAGGCACCTACTACTCATTAGAGGAATATATTAATTCTGATGTAAATGAATTTAAATGATAAGTTTTAAGGTAATTTAAATAAAATGGAATATTTTTAGTTTCATGATTTTGGTATTCAAGTCACTTCATAAAATGAAATAAATACAGGAAATTACAATAGTATTTTACCTGATTGTTAGTCCGTCTTGGGTATCATAAACGATAAGATGGTGTACACCAACCGGCTCAATCCGTATCGCACCATAAATTATGTGTTGTGTACTTTGTGTTTTTAATGTGTTTGTGTTTGTGTGTGTGTGTATATGACGACCTGAACAGTGATGAATATATTATTTGATACTTGATAATGAGACTACGGTCTTGAAACGCGTCGTAAGTAGGACAACTCAAGAAGTCACAAGACGGACTAACAATCAGGTAAAATACTATTGTAATTTCTGTATTTATTTCATTAAATGGACTATTGCTTATTATTTTGTAAACAAATGTTTAAAAGCAAAATGAAATTATTGAATTGCATTGTATTGTATTGTATTGTATTGTATTGTATTGTATTGTATTGTATTGAATTGTATTGCATTTTATTGAATTGTATTGTATTGAATTGCATTGTATTGTATTGTATTGTATTGAAAAGCTTATTAAAAGATAAACACAATGTCGCAAACTAGAGCTTAATATCTTGCTTCGTTTCAAAGAAATGGACAATCAAAGTTCTAAGAAGTGATATTGTTATCATAACATCAAAGCAGGTTATTAATTTGTTAATATTAGGAATAAATAGTTTGTATGTTATTGTACGTATTATTAAGTACGTTGGGATGGTAATAAAATGTAAATGCTTTTAATAAATGTGGGTTGGTTCCGTATAATACTTAACTAGTATTATGTTTAGCGTTTGATAAAAATCAGTTGTTTTATTTATAATATGTAACAATAGATGTTTAAATTATATACAGTAAACCTTTTTCGATGACTTTTGTTTGAATTTGATTTGATTTTATTTGGCTTAAAAGTCTAAATTTTGCAAAGTCTTTTCTTACTGTAAGTCTACAACACCATTAGAATATAAGCTACCTTTTAATGTTCGCATTTTTATGTTAAATGGCTTTTGCTTTACGTTTATTTTATATCAGTCAGTCGTCATTCATTCAGGGCAAAGCCGATTATTTATATAGATACGTAAAATTTTACGAACAAAAATATCGTACAATCTTATCGGTTTATTCTAATATATTGTAAATACAACATACATAATTATTATCATCAAGTACCCGCCCATTATACCTTCTACACGGGTTATACGTGCAGTTAAACATAAAAATGTTTATATGTATCAAAGATTTATTAATTTAGACAAACACATAATTACAGTTTCTGCCGTTAGAGGCGTGTCGGGCGATTAAAATGGGTTCGCTTCGTATGGACCACGAACTATGCTCGTAGCTACATTCCACTTTCACTGTTAAAATGATACCTATATGGGCAAAATAAATACGTGACTGTTGCCGATTTATATCTTTAATATAAATAAAATATATAAACGTCGTTCTTAGTGGAGTTGTTTTCAAATTTGCGGTTTCAATAGTTTAATTATCTCGACGCCTATAGGCCTACCTGATCCCTAATCATCTACAAGTTTGTTAGATTGTATTAGTTGTATTATATGATTGTATTAGTTCTCTTAAGTTTTTTAATAAAATGTTTTTTTTTAATTAATTTTTATACTAATTTTAAAATGTATCATTAAAAACAATTACTCATGGTTTTAAACAAATACTTCTTATTTCTTTTTAATACACAACGAACAATAATAAAGGAAGTAAAATGAACAACAATATTTCTAATTTCTTCTACGTATTTACAATTACTATGAACTTATAGTTAAATATATATTAATTCAGTTATTTAGTAGTTGTTATTAAAAATCCAGCGTTGTTTAAATGTATAAATTTTAATTTTAAATGCCATTGAAAATTTAAATTTATAAGCTATTAAACAATAGTTAACAATTTTGTCAAAGATATAAAAACTCATTTATAAAGACTATATTTAGTTTCATTATTTAAGGCTACTTTATTATTTTCAAATTTTTTTTTTGTAATTTAATGTTCATTATGTTTTAAACACGTTATTAGTTCTACACCGAAAAGAATTTCAAATTTCAAGCTCCAAGCTACTCACAATCCTGTAAAGTAATGATAAAATTCACTAATTTTTAAATTTAACATTATCATTCATATCTCGACGTGCTTGTTTATGAAAACTAATTGTCTACAGTATAAAAAGTATGAAATAGTTATTTAAAAATCTCAAACAATTACATTTTGTGACTTTTCTCAGACACCTTGTATGTTTTGTATTTCCTCTTTAGAGAGCCGAGTTTAATTTATTATAGGCTATGCTGCACCATGGGTTGTATCCTTTGCCTAAACTAGGAACACAAAATAAATTGTATTCCAGACCTAACTCTGAATTTTGCGTAAAATTCATTGAAATAAAATTGCATTGTTTGTTTTCCTTTAGGGTTACAACAAACTAGTTTTTTAATTTCAATCACATTGTCGTAATGTTTATTTACGGGCAACATTTTTTCCATTTTATCAAAAGTTTCAGTTTCTTAAATAGATAATGTATTTAAATAGCTGCCTGTAACTGATAGAAAACATTTCGAAACAAACCATAGTGGTCTCGTGTCAGTCGGTTTTAAAACAATATTTACAACCGGCTCCAAAAAGAAATAAAACCTAAAAAATTATGAAATTTGTTAGTTAAATACCTTTAAATTTAAATAACAAGTCTCCATCCAAAATTACACATCATTCAAGCCGTAATATGTCCGAGTTATTATCAAGAGTTAATACCTTCATGGAATCTAGGTTAATTCTAATTTATTATTAAAAAAGCGTCACTAACATGGAGTTCCCGCTAATGCGGCCCTAAATATACTCGACCATGCACATAAACTTCTATTTCCCGTCAAAATCGTAGTAATAAACAAAACCGAGATCCAAAATCATATTCTTTATTATTAATAACATTCAAGTTAGCTCAATCTGAAGCTTTGGGTTTCATCGCATTAGATATGCGAGATTAGGAACAGTCTAGTAATCGCGTGTTAGTCGACAGGCAGACCAAAGTTTAGGCGGCCAAATCAACCAATTAGCCAGGTCCTCCACACTCCGCGTTATCTCGACACAAGATCTGACATTTCGGGACCTCAAACACAGAGAATCTGCTGAGTTATGATAGGGTGACGCGAAATATTTACTGATAAGATCTCAGATAGGAGTCGTAGAGTTTGAACGAATTGAGATGAAAGCAATATCTGATTACGTTGCTAGGTGCGGCGATCTGAGGACGGTGATAATTTCTTAGTATTGAAATGCCTTAAGAGTATCGTCTGCACGTCCTTGGGTTGTGTAACGCATTTAGTATAATACAAAATAGTGTTTAACTTTGAGTTTCCAACCCGGCGTTTCCAAATAACACAAAACAAATATATTTGTTTGTTTGTATAGTTCCCTGATGTACTATACCAAGTTAAAATCATCTGAGTTATCCATTTAACTGCTATTTAAAATCAGCAGTAGCAGTTACAGTTACTTTGTGTTACACGTTACACCAGTTCAACTTTTGAATTTGCAGAAGTTACAGTTCCAGTAATTGACCAATAATTTTATGGCAGTGGTATGAGTATTTGATCAACTAATATATTAACTGCAAATTAATTAAATGAGATAAAAAATCAGCGTCCCAAATAAAAATAAATAAAGTTTGTTTAATAAATGTATTAAAACATGTTCTCCTAAAAGTACAATTGTAAATTAATTTTGTTTTTTAATTAGGTGACTAAGGATATTATAACGCCATGCGGCAAGAAAAGGGGCACAACAAAATAATCCTTATTTTTCAGAAGAGCTGCAAACAAAATTTAATGCAAGTTTTTGGTACATGCCAAATATATACAAAACGCTTAAATGTCCTTATATTTTTTTTCTTTTATCAACCGGTTTTATGGATTTTCTTTATTTTCGAGTTTTTAACTTCATACACTTTTTTTAACAGTTTAAGTTGTGCCACTTTTCTATAAGACATTGTGTACATTAACCAAAGTTAGGTCAATTATTTTATGTCAAAATATTATGGCAAATTTTAATAAAATGCATTTGATTAGCAAACATGCTTTCTTTAGAATATAAATATTTAGGTTTAAAAAAAGTTAAACTCAAAAGAAAATTTGTTAACAAGCTTTTTTCTTAAGTAGTACTCTACTTCAAATTGAATTGCTTTTAAACGTTTTACATCAGGTAAGTAAAAACATTATTAAATTTGTATTAATCCTATATTTAACACGAGCAGTGTCTGTTTGGACGTGCAATCTCGAGATCCAGCGGAAGGATTTTGTTGAAAGTTTGGGATTAGAGGCTTTTAGGTCTAACAAATTGATTGGTGAAAACCACTACCTCAGGAAAACTCGTATTTTTCTAAACCACTCATTTGAAAATTTTTAACATTGGGCTTATAGAGTATAAAATCATTACATATGTTTATTGACTATAATAATAACAGTAATCAGCTGTTTCCTTTATTATTTCCATTATCAGCTGATTTCAAGCTTAAAACATTTTTTTAAATTTCTATCCTTTAAGATAGGTTTTTGTGGAGAACGATATCTGTTAAGTATTTTTATTTCGTATTAGAGTATGGGATAAACAGTTCATATGTACGTAAGTTCGAAAAATATTCATATTTATTCAGTATGCGATTTTTATTTACATACATTTTCATAAAAAAAAACAATAAAAAAAATACCGAGTACTGCTCGGTCGCCCGGGTACTAATATTTATTTTACAAATAAAACTGGTAAAAAATATAAAATACAACTGAAAAATATTTTGTTTGACTTCAAATATTTCTTGAACAAAATTGTTGTTCAAATAAAATATGTTGATTAGAAAGTGGAGTAAAAATATGTTAAACTCCACCTCTGTCATAAAATTTAAGATAATGGTGATCCCTTTTACTATTGATACACTGAAGGAGAGCATTATTTGCTAAAAGAGTGGCAAAAGTGTAAAACTTACAGTTAGTGAAATACACAAAGACGATCTTGATACAGAATTTCCATTTTTAGTATAATTAATGAAATAGTAAGCAAACTTCTTTAACATTAATTTGAGTTTAACTGTTCAAGTTATCGTAAAATTCCTTATAATACTGAGGAATCAAATTGGCTTGAAATAGACTGAGAATGTCTGATTTTTTCTTGTCCCGATTTTCATTTTGTTCTAGTAAGCTGGAGTAAGTTTCACTTTGGTTAAGTGAAATTGTTCTTTTTCTTTTCTTCCTTGAACTCTGGTTCGGAATAGTTGTTTTTGAAGAAAATAGTTTTTGGGTGGGTTATTGTTAGAGTAGAATTCAAACTCCAAATCTTGATCATCAATTTCCTTTAACCTTTGTTCTAAATGTTTAAAAACACAAGATCCAAGTTCATTTACTACCTACTTTCCTTCATCTTCATGCCAAGCATAACAGTACGTTTTGATCAAGAAAGTTTTTGAATATGAGTTTTGTTCTTTGGAGCATCGTTCATCTAAAATAAAATAGAAACCATTACTACCTATACATTTTTTTTTAATGAAGTTTCCTGAATTCAATGAAGTTCCTGGTGCCGTTAATTGCATATTTGGAGAAGCTGAACTTGGTTAAATCCTGGTAAAAAAACTAAAACATATAAGTAATAATGATGAAATGCCCCTCCAATCAGTTTTCCACCAAAGATACATTTTTCATACTGATTCCTGAAAAAAATATTTAGAGAAGCAATACTTTTTTAACCTGGTGAAAATAATTCTAAATTGATAATTAATATTAATACAATGCGTTTTCATTCAAATTGCCACCTTTATTATTATTTATGAATTACCTATTTTTGTTTCATGAAAATAATATTTGCTTCTTTAGCCAAATTACAATTAATAAAACTAGTGCAAAAAATGAGCCGACAGCGGGGAGGAGTAACTCTAATTGTGGGTACATTTCCTCAAGAAAGGTGGCATATCAAAAAACGTATCAGTCAGAAGAAATATGTTTTGACGAGAAAAGTAACTTAACTACTAAAGAACTACGTTTATATAAAAAATATTGTCACATGAAAAGAGGCACGACTTAAAATATGTCGAGTTTTAACTAGTCTTTGTAAACATTTTTTTCAAGAAAACTGGCACAACTAATAAAAAAGTACATAAAATCAATGTATATTTAAACAAGAAAAGTGGGATAAGTAAAAATGAAACCCTATTCAGTTTTACTCATGAAATAAAAGTTAACTTACCTGATCAAGAAAAGTGACGCCAGTTTTCATGAAAATTCGCAGCGATCCTGCCTGGTGTATGTCTAAAGGTGCGGCTATACATACACGTCACGTCACGTCACGTCACGTCCCGTCCACTAATGTCATTTTAGGTAGGGTGGCTATACATATACCCGTCACGTCACGTCCAGGCACAAAAAGCAGCGCGCGCACATCTTGGCTTTCCAATCCACTGGGTCACACTACTTACTGTTGAGTCAACCATGGAGGAGTCCTCATCTTTGTTTTGTTTAAGGTTACAATCCCAATTATAAGTATTTTTAGAGAACTAACTGGCAGATTTTATTGCAGCTTGTTAAAAAAAAAGAAGAAAATATTGTAATTTTAATCAAAACGTGAAATTTCATTTTTATTTTAATAGTTATATATTTTATAAGTACACTTTTTGGGGTTTTTTAGATTTAGGTTACAACCCTATTAATACCTATATCTTGAGATTCATTTTGACCTAGGTAATTTTTACTAATTAAGTAAAACAGCCGACCTAGCTTTTTTACAATAAATTTGCTGTAATTTTATCAGTATTTTGTGCTTTATAACTGAAACACAAAGTTAGTTTCAGTTGTAGTCAACTGTCAATATATTTCCATGTTAAACTATTGTTATACAATTATTATTATTATCAATGTTATCTTGACTTTATAAGTGAGCCTCTAAACCGCAGTAATAGAGTTATAATTTTAGATTATAAAGTTATTATAGTAGTTATAATAATAATGTATATACTAAATTTATATTGATAAAATATATTACTGTATACAATCTAAATATATTTTTCTTACTTGTGGAATTCATTTTAATTGCAATTTCTTCCCAGCAGTAGTTCCTCCTTACGTTATTCATGTATAAATTGTGAGAAGGGTCAAAAAGTTCTTTGAAGTCTTGCACTAAAGTTATCAAATACTCGTCGTCCATGGTTGACGCACAACAAAACACTATGTTACTGAAGGAACGACACACAAGAAACAGGTGAACAGACACACTTCACCCCTTGAACTGATAAGGTGCAATATTTTTGTTTATCTCTGTTATGGAGCCAACAAAATATAGTCAAAAAACATTCAGCTATACCAACGATGTTTCCCGACTGTGCGCGGACAAAGCCGAAGCGGAGATAAATGACGTCGCTTGACGTGACCCCTGGCTATACATACCCGTCACGTCACGGCACGTCACGTCACGTCACGGCACGGTATGCTCTCTAGAGCATTCGAATATTTTCTGGACGTGACGTGACGTGACGTGACGTGACGTGACGTGACGGGTATGTATAGCCACCTCCATTTGATTACACAGGGAGCATACCTCTGGAAAAAAGACGGGACGTGACGTGACGTGACGTGACGTGTATGTATAGCCGCACCTTAAAGTGCCACTTTTCCTGATTGAGTGGAGCAAATACTGTGCTAGAAGAAAAGTGACGCTTGTGCTGCCATGCGGAAACTATGGGAACTAGGACAACCGGGGCTAGACCAGAGTATAGAGCATGACTACATTCCCCTGGTGGCAATAACTCAAACAGCCAATTTTTGAGTTGTGCCACTTCTCTTGCCGCATGGCGATAAGGTAAATAATAAAATTAGTGTTATCATTAAAGCGATAAATATTTAAAAAACTTAAACATTAACTAAATGTTTAGTAAAACTAATTCAAAGGACTTCAAAAGTTGTCTTTTAAGTTACTTTGTCATTATTGTATCTTTCCTTTAAACACAGTAAATTTAACACACTATGCAAGAAAATAAAATAGCCGAAGCTGGAGTTACATGTAACAGGTATTTGTCTCCGTGTACTGAAGAGTAACTGTAACGGTTGTAACGGGCAACCAAAAGTAACCATTTAGGTTTAATCCACCTCTAATCAGAGGGTTCTAAATCTAAACTAATAAAAAATAAATAAATAAATAAACTGAGCAACATCATGGACCTTTTGAAAACACAAGATAGCAGCGGCTAATGGTACTTGTCTCTTCTAACTTTCTTTGTGTTTGGGAATGACCAAAGGTTGCAAAATGACACAGTTACAATAATATCTTACTTAAATTATGAAACAATATGCATTACAATAACACCATACAAATATTAAAATAAAGAATAATAATGAAAGTATGTATAAATGTAAATTAA
>JAGFPH010003011.1:0-11379 GCA_018207615.1 Philaenus spumarius
AAAAGATCTAGAAAAATCACCAACTCTTTAATAACTAAAGCTCTCAACAGCAACTTATAACAGTCATAATTGTATTTAACGACGCAAGTTACCGTTGCAAATTGATTGTCTAATCCCTTATTATTGGCGTGTTATTAAATCATAGCTAACAGTGGTGCGTAAAAATTTTATTTTTTTTTAAATTTACCTTTAAAAAGTTATTAAAATTATAAAAAACTAATTCTGCTGGAAAAATGTACCAAGATTTAAAAAACAAACTAGATAGATAATTTTGTCAAAACAAATCATTATTGACATTATTGTTCTTTACAAATACCATTATAAATTAATGATTCTTTAATTATGCGTGTTTAGAGTTTAGCTTTTTAAATTTTAAGAATTTATTTACAATATAAACTATGCAAACATTGGTTACCTAATAGTATGTTATCCATATTAGTTTTATCACGAAATTAATTACACCTTTTATTACATTTAATAAAATACCTATTTGGTAACTTGGTATTTTCGGAGCATATGCCAAACAATACAACGATTTATGTCTGCATTAATGCAACTAATCTGTAAGAAAAATAAATCTTTATTGTGTTTGATTGTGCATTTATCGCTCACCCAACAGTTGAACTATTATACCCCTGTAATTATTCTGACCAACCTATTGAACTGCAAAGGCTGTTATCAAAACTCGACAATGTACACGCCTGCTTTAGATGTACTTAGAATAAATATCAAGTTAAAATGGCTTGTTTAAAAACTTTGTCCAACTATAAATAAGTCTAATATAGATAGTGTCAACTATTAAAATAATGCAAAAAAAAATTTACCTTACGTAAGTGGTCAAATAATAACAATAATGCAAATAATAGTAACATTACTCATACTTATTTAAGTATTTCATTAATAATAGGCATAGAATTTGCACAGTAGAGAAGCAGACTCGAGGATTAAATGTGCTTCATTTTAACAAATTATTGCATTCTTGGACAAGTTTACATTATTAATTAATTCATAAGTTTATACAAGTTCTTTAACGTAATAATTTTATAAAACTACTATTTGAACTGTTGCGATTTTTAGTAACGTTTTCTTAGTCTTGGGGAAATTTTGTTTGTACATAATTTATAGTTTCTCAATTAATGGAGAAAAGAGTAAATATAAAATTTAAGATTTATATTTAGAAGCATTTGCATTATGCCATTTTAAGTATTTTAAATTAATTATTAGTATTATTTACTAAGATTGATATTTGGTTCCTAATATTTTAGTTAGTGACAAAAAGTTATAATACAAATTATTGCATTTAATTCTAAAGTAGGGCACGGTGTAAGTTTTACATAATTTAGTTTTCCTGCCATGAAACAAATAATTTGACAGTAGTTTTACATATACGGTACTCAATAAACATAATATACAGGGTTAGTTAAAAGTCTGGAGACACCCCCTTAACTCTCCACCGAGCATTGATAGAAAATCCAAACCCATGGGTTGTTTATAGGTCATAAAAGCACACTTCCCCATGCATAGGGCAACGTTGCCCCCCAACTCAAAATCGGAATTTTTGGGGGCTACTCAATATTTGTAAATGTAAACCCCTAGTGTGTGACCCCTCATTTTGTAGATCTTGATAAAAGAAAACCAACAGCGCAAACAAGAAGTGTCTATCTCATTCCTATCAAAAACGCTGGGCGATAAAGTACAAGGAAAATCAAATGGCATTGTACTGTGACGACTATTGGGAATTCCCAAATGATAATCTGATTAGTAGAAACAAAGTCCTCAGACCAGTCCAGTCTTGTTAAGGTTTGGCCCCCATCAAGTCTTCAGAGGTTAAAAATTGTCCGTATCCTTATCAGTCTCTTATCAGTACTGACCAAAGTAACTTCTATTTTCTGAACAACTTTACTATGGAGTTAACTGAAAGTGAACGGATTACAGTGTTAATGATGCGAGGTTACGGCGACGAATACTAAACCTCAAAATCTTGATGATCTCAAAAATCGAATCCAGCAAGAAATCCTACAAATTCCTCAAGATACATTGCAGCGAGCAGTTTCACACTTTTACACCGCATTGGCACATTGTCAAACCGCTGAGGGGTATCAATTTGAGCATCTCCTGTGACAAGTTATCCTTGCAAGTAACTGCTTAGAAATAAAATTGTAGTCAGAGGTTTTTGTTTCATTATAGTCTAATATAATTCCATTTGTTAATTCTCTTTCCAGTTTATCGCCCAGCGTTTTTTATAGGGATGAGATAGAGACTTCTAGTTTGCGCTGTTGGTTTTCTTTTATCGAGATCTACAAAATGAGGGGTCACACACTAGGGGTTTACATTTAAAAATATTGAGTAGCCCCCAAAAATTCCGATTTTGAGTTTGGGGGGGGGGGGGCAACGTTGCTCTATGCATGGGGAAGTGTGCTTTTATGACCTATAAACAACCCCCAGGTTTGGATTTTATATTAATGCTTGGTGGTGAGTTAAGGGGGTGTCTCCAGACTTTTAACTAACCCTGTATATTTCTCTTTGTATGAAATAAAGAAAAATCACTTGCAACAAACAATTAATTTTTAATAAAAAAAGAGAGGTAATAACTAAATTCACATTTTTAAGAATGCTTTGTCGATAACAGACCCCTTGTATACATATTAGGATTGAAGTTATGTAATAAAGTTACTCTTTTAAGCCTCCCTGCTGGTTTGGGTGTAATACAAACATTATTGTTTAGAATTACATGTTTCTGAATTGATAATTTATCACATTTAGAATTTTTCGTACGTTTTGCTACTGTTTATAGTCAAATGATGTACCAGGTCTTCCAAAGTAAGTGATCATACAAAATATATTATAGCTTACTTAACGTTGGTTTTTGATCAAAACTAAATTATACATCTATTCAGGACATTCGGGATATAATAACTAGTTTGGACAGTATATTTCCAAAAAAAATTTAAGTAGTATAACAAAAAATTTTCAATTACCATAAAATGCCAATTAAATTTACATCACAATAATGTGATGCAAAAACTGCTATATCACGATCTTAAAAATTTAACATTATTAGCATAATGGAACACCTCCATACACTTATAGTCCTGTGTAATTGGAATTTAGTATGCAGTTTCTTGAACTCTATGGACTTCTGGCTCTGAGGCTATCTGAAGGAGAGATTGAATTTCCTGAAACCAATAACATTCAAAAACGGAAGGCATCAGTAGTTCAAGAAGTAGCAGAAATCAGTCTGGTTAAATTTGTTGATGATGCTCTGGAAAGTTTGAAGTTTTAGTAGGAGCAGAATTCAGGCGTATGAAACACAGAAGTAGCTGACAAGTAGGACATTATTTTGTCAAATTCCAGTTTTTTAACTAGTATAAATAGATTTAATTAAATTATCACTTATTTTCAAAATAAATTAAATGCCTTCATCAGCCATTTGATTTTATAGTCTATGTGACTATTTTCATAAACCTTTATTATCGATGCAGTAGTAATCTATATAATAATAAACGGTACCAGGAACTGGCACATAATTTCTCACAAACATATTAAAAAAAATAAACAGATTCACTGTGACTTTATAATTGTTTGTGGGGTAGAAGAGGTGATTTATTAAGGTATGAGATTAACTAATATATATTATTATTATTATCTAGAGGGAAAACTATTCCATTGATTTCGAACAAATTTGCATCAAACACGTCAATTAGGGCTGTCTAGATGAACGAAAAAAGGTTTTGAAAAATTTTGAAAAACAAGCCGCTTTATGGGCAAAAAATCCCCGAAAATCAGTTATTATTATTATTACCAGTCACATATATGTACATCGTCTGTAAAAGAATAATTAGTGTATTTTAAAAATACAGACATCATAGTATAGGTTTAGTATAGGGTTGGTGATAACTGATCTTTTTTATCTTAAAAAATTAAAACAATGCATTAAACACATTAAAACAATGCGCGTTCTTTCCACATTCCTTGGTGATCAATCAAGGCCCAAAACGTAGATTTTGTGGTAATCATACAACATCCAAAATTAAATTGGATTTCTTAACCTCTTGGAATATATTAACATACACTACTGAGACTATTATATAAATAGGATCTTGCAGCAAGTAAATCATAAACTAGCACGATGTTCTTCATATACGTAGTTGTTTTAGTACGTAGTATATAACTTATACATTATTCGTATAAGTTATTTTTTAAAGTATACATTAATCGACTAGGTAGTACGATGAATTTAAACTGTGTTGATATGTATTAAATATAAATGTGAATAACCCAGTCATAACTTCTATCTATTATCATTTCATTATTTGGTTACGCTCATAAAACTGGCTTAGAAATATCCTATTTAGTATTTTTGTAATTAAATGAAACTTGTATTTGGATAAAGTGATTAGGTGTTATTCAAAATGGGTTCAGATCCAATACTTCCAGTCAATTGAGATTCCGATCAGTTTACCTGTTGTAAACATAATTTAACAGACACAGTAGTGAATTTAAAAAAAATTAATTAAAAATTACATTACAAAACATAATTTGAACCCACCAATGGCTAATCATTTTGTATTAATTTAATTATAGACTATTACCTAATTACGAGATTTTGTTGGATATTAATATATGGAGTAGAGAGTTTTTAATATATGACATTATACTCATGCAACCTTCAAGATGTAAGAGACAGACATTGTACTACGAGGCTTTGTCCAATGATTAGTAATCTTATAGGTAGTATGCAGATATACAATGTGGATAGATTTACAATGTACATAATTTAAATAAAACTAATTTGAAATTCTATTAAAGCTGTAATGCGTAAGTATAATTTCCAAAGTGTAAAACAAAAGATATTACGAATACAAATTATTTACATTATTTATTGTATATAAATAACTAAATGCCCTTCCTACGTTACATTTAACAAAACATCGTAATATAATTGTATATTCTGTAAGCATTAAATTGTTTAGATTTTGTGAGTAGTAGTGCCTTTAAACGTGCAGACAAGGCACTTTTTAAACCTTTATTTTTGTGGTTACATAAATTACTGCAGCAAGGATTGCTTTAATCCTCAATACACTTCAAGACCTAAATACTCAATACACTTAAAGACCTAAATTATCGATAAACTTACCCAAAAGTTAGGATGCAACCATAACGTCAAAGCTAGTCCTAAGTGCATTATTAAAACAAATTATTCTTCCTTTATTTGAATTAAAATATACGGGCCTTTTGCGTTTCATTTTGCGTTTTATGTTTGTACATTAATTTCATACAAGTCTTTAGAGAGACCTATTTTAAATAATTTTATTTATTACTTATCTCTCCTGAAGGAATGAACGAGCCACAAATACTTCTTACGAATTCCCAAGAATATATTTCTTTCAAAGTATATATGTTATAATGTATCTGATTTATCACGAATGAAAATTTTCCTTATATAATATTATTGCCTTGCTTCTTTCAAATAATAACAGTATAATTTGAAAAAGAATAATAATTTGTTTATAGAAAACCCAGCCATAGTACAATATTAACTCCTTAATTTTTTAAATACTGTTTTATCTAGATTATTTTCATAAATTTGATTACATATTATTGTTTAACTAACGTAATAAGTAATGTAATTTCTTTCTTAAACCAGCACTGTTTAATGAATATGGCTTAAACGTGATCTAAATAAATTTGTTTAAGTATGTATTCCTTCTATTTAAAAAAAACTTGTTTCTTAATGGTCGTCAGACAACTTGATAAATTGGTGAAATAATATTTTTGATTCACGATTTTGATGAGTATTTGTAGAGTAACGCAATTGTTAAGTATTCACATTTTTTATTGCATCTAATTTTTATTTATGATTTTCTTGTATTTTATTTGAAAGTGTAGATGTTCGATATATGCTTCCTACATTATTAAAAGCAACAAGAAGAAACTTAGATGAAATAATATTACATCTTTGTATTATGGTAAAAGGCATGTATGTAATTTACTATAAAGATTGCGCCAATAATTTAAACTAAAGTAACTGCTTTTGTCTAACAGAGAAATGCATAGTTGTATTGTCACTCGTAAGACATAATAAGCCTTGCCATTATTAAGTCCTATAATTGTTTAGTGTTTATAAATCATTCTTTACCTTTATAGAAACCGTTTCTTATTATATAGTTAGACGATTTTGTTTGTTATTATTATTATTTTATTTATCAGTTTCTACATGATTCCTGTAGTTCAATAACATTAAATTGTTATTTTGTAGTACAATAAGATATTTTCAATATTCTGTGAACCAAACAAAACCTAAATTTATTATAATTATTATTTATTTCACTTGTTCAAAACATATTTGTTTGTAGGATGCAATTTACTTACCTATTCAAAGTTTAATCTTTAAGGACCATAATTGAGTTTTTAGTAAAATGAGACGAAACTCTATCATAAAACACGTTCCATAGATCTACTAGTAGTCCAGAAAATAAAACAAATAACAAATTGCGTAGGTAACTTCAAAACGGTCGGCCTAGTAATGTCTCACCGGTACAAGTTATATACGTGGTAAAATTTGTATGCCCATTCCCATATTGCTGTTTTAGCATACTGTTTTGCCAGCTGTTTTATATTGGTAAATTGAGCAACTAAACAATATTTAATTATGGAATTAAAAAAAAAAAATTGAAATAAAATAACTTAATCGAATATTTTAGAAAGTCAATTATAAGATCATCCATTATTTTATTACTCACACTTGTTTTCATTTTTATTTACTGAACTAAGTTATTATGGTACTCAATATTAAGTTACACAAAATACACAGAGCATTAATAAAGGCCCTTTAATCCCCTTTATTGATAATAGTTAACAAAACTTAGTATATATCTTGTGTTGCATAAATGGACAAATACTTTGACATATCTGAAAATTTATGATTTTGAGGGGCTTGAAATGGGTATTAGGGTTAAAAATTTCAAATATAAAGGTAGGTCAGTTAATACACCAGTTAAAAGCTTATTTAAAGAAACACATAATGGCGGAAACTAGAGCTTAGTATCTTGCTTCCTTTCAAAGTAATGGAAAATAAAAGTTCTGAAAAATTATTTTGCTATCATACATTTAAAGCAGGTTATTAGTTTGTTAATATTAGGAATAAGTAGGTTGTACGTTATTTTCCAGAACTTTGATTGATCGTTACTTTGAAACGAAGCAAGATGTTAAGCTCTAGTTTGCGCCATTGTGTTTCTCTTTTAATAAGATTTTCAATATCGTGTTACACGACCTACCTTTATATTTGAAATTTCTAAACCCCCTTGCCCCCCTAAGCCCCGAAAAATCATAGAGGGTCAGATATTTAAAAAAATGTGTCCTGTTATGCAAAACAAGATTTTGTGCACTTATTTCAGTAACCAAAATAATGAGGGGTACTTTATGAACACTCAGTATAATGTTGTGAAAACAAGCATACCTCAAGAAAACATTTTATTCTATAGAAAACAACCAGTAATTTATATTTACATCTTGTTATTTATGGCTTATTGGCATAATACTTTTGCAGTTTTTCTATTCTACACATAATCTAAGGAAAAATTAATCGTGTCAGACATTTTAAGGCTTTAATAGTGGTACACTTATGAAATATACATCTACCTTGTCATATAATATGAATACATATTATTGATTGACTATTTTAACAATTAAATCTTATACATTCAAATTGCATGTCACGGTTCGTTCCTGGCAATAACTTTAATAGGTCTAAATTACATCGATAGAACATGTTTGAAATATTTTAATGCCTCAATTTTTAAAAGTGTGAAACAAATTAAATATAGTGAAGATCGTTAAGGGTTATTTTTAAAAATCAGTATGAAATCGTATTGTAAAAAACATCTCAAGGATTAGTTCCGTAAAACTTCTTGTTTAAGTTTGCTTCTTTCAGTCCACTCTAAGTAAAGGTTAGACTGGAGCAATGTGTATATTTAAGGATAATAATGAGTAAGAAGTTGCAAAACCTAAATACGATCTTAATTTAATTGCATGTAATTATATATTTATAATATTATGCTCTTATATAATTAAAGTAAAGCCAAATATTTAACACTTTTTCAGAAATAACTAAAATTATTGTCGATAATTCAAACAAGGTTTGATTATGATTAATTGCACAGGTAATTTCATATCAATGAAGAAACGACTTTACTGTCACGTAAATATAATCTTATATAATTAAAATGTTTATTAAAATGTGTTTTTAAAATACTTTAAATATACAATTAATGTTTAGTATTTAGCTCTCAGCGAATTTTATTTAGTACGGTTAATTAAACACATTTTATTCTTGTGGGTTTTTTCCATTATTATATATAATTTAATTTATATATACATATTATAAAATAGAATAAAACTTGATAAGTGCTTTAATCACATTCCTCCAAATTGTAACTAATTTTACAAGCACTCTTTTTCACTAAATTTTAAAACATTTTATGAGATTTTCTGTCCCTGATTGTTATTTTAAATATTTCGTATGGCTAGCTCGATATCGATTATATTCTTATGCAATATGTATATTATAATGTATGTATCACTAATAACATGATAAGTAATAAAGTCTAACATAACCATCTTACTTAACGTTACCATCTTAAGGACAAACAGTACAGAGCCCTTTTTCAATATACATTTTTTCTAACACCATCCGTTGTCAGCACATACATGCTCTAATCATCAGAAAACACTTTAAACCAAATTTCTTAAATAACACTGACAAAAATTCACTTAAGAGTTTGAAAGGTCATTATGGATGAAACTGAGAAATCATTAATTTCATCAATTATTATAATATTTACACATGGAGCTTACTATTTATAAAATCATCAATTCCCCTCATTGATTTACATTTCACTGGCTCGTCGTTCTATTCTTGATTCTATTTATTCTAATCACAATATTTTCCTACCAGCTCTATGTGAATTACTATGTATGATGGCATTATAAACATGTTAACTATAGTCTAAAATTTCATAACGCGTTTTTATCTGCTTATTTTTTGTTTTGGCGATTAAAGGCCCAACATAATACAAAATGTCAGTATCATTAGTTTTTAATGTACTAAGCTTTTCAGCTTCGTTATTTAACTTCAACATTTTATTTGTAAAAAAAACTTTAGTTAACAGTATATGCTTTACACTGTTGTTTCTAAGATTGGGTTTTACGTACTAGATAATACATAGTATTTATTTGATTTACATGAATAAATATTTTCAATTTAAGCATTTCTTTAAAAAGATTAAAATTAACTCATTTCTCACTCCTAGCTTATTAACACTAATAATACTTAATTTTATTAAAATTGCCTGTGTATTTCAATAGAAATTAAGTTATTCTTTTTGAAGTGTAATTAACCTCAAAACAACCCTTACAAACAGAACAATATAAAAGTTGACGGATTGAGTATTAACTTTATTGTTTTATCAGAAATGTTGTAAAAAGCAGTCAGAAGAAAAAAGTCTACTTTCAAAAGGTTATGCTTATTTATTTCATTTAAAGTTGTTTATGTTTATTTATTTACTTTTGTTTTAACGTTACAAAAAATAGCTCAAGATCTTGTGTATTGTAGGTGTCTCTGAGGCCCGACGGATTTTTTACCTTCTAGATTCAGAAAAGAAATAATAACATTTTCTGAAATTGCATAATTACTATCAATTTACAATTTCAGTTTTCGTTAGTTGTTTTAATTTAAAATCAGTATAGATTTAATTAAAGGGAGTCACAGTTATATCCACTTCTTTATTCTGCTTGGGGTAAGGTTTACATGAAACAATTTAAAGGTATACGGAATTGTTTTGTTAAAATAACAGAATGAAGAAAGGTAAATGGCTTACTATTATATATGTAGACCAAACAAACACTTATAACAATAATTATTTAACTGTAACGCACTTTCCTGCGAGTGGTAATTTTATGACAAAACATTTTACAGCGAGTTTAATTATAATAATTGTTTATAATATAATGTTTAGCTCTTTTTGGATAACAGTACTAACTGACAGCAAGCTATGTTTGATTTAAAATGCTGACCCTATTTATAATGTACGTTTCTACTTAGTTAGTTTATAATTTATTAATTATAAATTATACTAGTTTTGTGGGGAAGATAACTTATACAAAATTGACTTTAGGATTACATTAATAAGTAAGGGAAATCCTCTCCAAATATGCAAGTTCAGATTACAATGTATACACCCTCCATACTGTATGCTTACACTTTATCTTAGGAATTGGTTCCTCACTAAGAGATAAGATACACATTAATTATTCTGACCTTCTTTATAAGAGGAAGTATATATATTCCTTAATAGTTAACAATATCAAAATATTAGCAAGTAAAGAATTATTTATCTGTTTTTAATTGGTTCATCGCATTTAAAATAATCTAACCATTTACGTTGTTATTTTTTGCTACGGGAAAGTGATAATACTACCTTTTAATATATTTTGTAAAATTAGTGTTTATAAAAATAAAGAAACTATCTAGCTGGATATTAAAAATATCTGTTGGACAGATGTGAAATTACAAATTCTTAGAACGTATCAGAGAGGCTTACCAACCATCATGAGGAGCCATGATGTTGTTAAGCCTCTCTGATACGTTTAGGGTGACAACTCTCTAATCCTCAACTTGTATCATAAAACAAGTTACATATATTAGACAAGAGTTTTTCAATTTTTGGAAAGTATAATATCTCTAACTCCCCCTTTAGTTTATATTTGACAGTATTAACTTTAATCTGATTATTCATTTTAAACTAACAGCATTTTATATCATCTCAATAAAGTTCGCGGGCACAGGGTCATCGTCAGCAGGAGACCTCAATGTCTCGGAAGTGGCTAACTTGTTTCATGAGTCAGACGTAGACCCATTTTTAAGAAGTGCAAAAGTCCAGAGTGGCCCCATTGTGGGGGGTACCCTCTTCTGAGGATGTTGAATCGAAGCCGACCCATCAGAGGAGGTCTGGAGAGAGGGTGGTTCATGACCAACTTTACGAAAACGAATCTCTTCGAGCTAGGATCGGTGAGATGGAGGATCTGTGCAAGGAACTGTGGCACGAATTCACAGCACTCAGGACAGAAAATGAAGAGCTCAAGTGGGCCTTCAAGCACAGTGCTGAGAAGCAGGACAGTGCAGGTATTTTTGGCCAGCAGACGGAATATTGTACTGATGTGGAAGAGTCATCACAATTTGCCGATTGGATTCTTAATAAGAGTAAGAAGTCGTGTAAAAAGCGGAAAGCTGAACCTTCACCCGAAACAATAGAAAATGAATAACATAGAACATCGCTAGATAACGAAAAGATAAAATCATGAAATATATAAAGAAATATA
>JAGFPH010003011.1:29253-54042 GCA_018207615.1 Philaenus spumarius
AATATTATGTATAAAAGTATGTATTTTAATATCAATTATGTTTTAGTATAAAACTGTTAAAATTCTCTTTCTTAAATCTAACAAATTTAAAGTGTTTTTTTTTTTTTTAGGAACGTTAAAGCAAACATTATTTTATATTCCTGAATAAAAGTTAGTTTTATTAATCAGGATTTATTTATTTTAAAAATTCATACTCACCTTTGATTTGTAGCTAAGTAAATATAATAAAATTTAGTAACTCATATAAATATATTTATCACTCAGTGTTTATTTAATAGTTTGATATTAATTTGCCATAAATCCAACAAGTGTTTATTAATCGACATTCAACTTCGCTAAGCAATATAACACCAACTGTGTATTTTGTGTATT
Organism: Philaenus spumarius; assembly: GCA_018207615.1. NCBI lineage: Eukaryota > Metazoa > Arthropoda > Insecta > Hemiptera > Aphrophoridae > Philaenus > Philaenus spumarius. The sequence goes on from JAGFPH010003011.1 coordinate 29,626, forward strand.
TATTCCTAAACAGCGCGTATTTGTTTATACACTACATTACTTTGTACTAAAATACCATATAAATCCTCAAACAGATAATAAGTTAGCCAAGTGAATGTGTTTTTAACTCCCATGTTTATATATGTGTGGTTTTGTAACATTTGCGGCTAAGCTTAGTGAAGGGATTATTACAGTTGTAATTGTTGCGGAATCAAACATTGAACTACGGAAGGCAAATATTAGAAAACCTCAACCGTACGTATTACAACTGCATTGAGTTTTATCCTTTTCACTTGGACGAAATGTAGTGATGCTTTATTACAATATAAGTTATATATTTAGTTTGGAATTATTAACACCACACATCACTTTCACTGTACAAGTATAAAATATATCAAGTATAGTTGTAAACAAATAAATGTAGACAATTAGTTTAAATATTTGGGTTAGGTTTATATATCTTATTTTAACTTGTTTGTCTTTTTACAATGTTTGTGAAATTGCCAAACCTTTATTTAAAAGTCTCTTTGTCAGTAAGTTTCCCTGTTTATATTTAAACTTGTAGCATTAATGCATGATAAGTTCTGTTATTTTGCTGGATTTACGTATACAAGAAATTACATAAGTATGCAGGAGGTCAATTATAACTGGACCACCATTGGGATTTCCAAAAGTACAAGATGTTCGGTAAAATTTAAACGGGGGACTTCATCATAAATTAATTTGATGAATTCTTTTATGATTTCATAACAGAATCATATTATGTAACTGTAAATATATAAATTTATTTCTTAATATACGTGCATAATGCAATTATTATTATAAAATAATTTATAAATTAAGACTATTATCCTAAACAACACAAATTTTTTCTAAAACAAAAAGAAAGAATGCAATTCTCACAAAACTAAATTTAACTGTCAATGCGTTTCAATGACAAAGTCGTCATCCTCAGTGACGTTTGAGCTACAACTGAATAAAACTTGGTTAAAGTTGTATGTATAAACTCTGTTGGTTGGCATTGTATTCTGATTTGTAGTTACGATTTGCGTACTAATTACATAGTACATAATCAGTTTAATTACTTGAGAATTTTGTATTCTGCAAGATTGTTAAACCAAATTCCTGTAACACATAGTATTCAGTAGTAGTTTAGTCATTTACAGTAAGTTGACAGGAACATTCACCTACTCTTATAAATCAATATCGCAAATTAATACAAATAAAAAAATTAAAAAAACAATTGGGATATATTAGACTTAAAAATAGGTTTACTGATTAATTTAAAATATCTTAAACAACTCAGGCTTCTCTGGCTTGCTTAAAAATGGGACTCCTATAATCCATGTGTATTAAATTTATTCTATTCCTACAATTTTTATTTGCCCTTTTCTTCCTTAAACTAGTCGTTTACAAATTACCAGGATGAATTTTAATTTGCATTTGTCAAAAATAAATTATATTTTTTGTTAATTGAATGTGGTACTTGTTATTTAATAAAATAAATACATAGTAGTATATTTTAATTAACTTAATAATACAAATAATTACAAACCAGGATTAGAATGTATGTTTGTTAAGTGCTACTACAAGTCATAAAACACCTACCTAATTACATGACATTTATATACTCAGTCTGTGTATTTTAAATTACTTTATAGTAATAACTTGTAGACTGTGTAGTGTGTATTATGATACATCTTGCCTTTTGCCTGCAGCAAAACTGCGCAAAGAATGTTCAATATATTTTTCATGTAAGAATATTTTAGGTTTACTTGCCTTCAAAGTTATCGTGGGATGTAGAAGAATCATTTTATTGCATTATTACATTGAGTTCAATACTATCTAATAGTAAATGTATGTATGTATAATATGGAATGATTGGATATCATAGTTTTATCGTGTATACACATTGCTACTAGGCAATACACTGTATCCGAGGTAAGCCTTCAAACAGGCTTTCAACATTAATTCCAGCCGAACTTGCAATAACCTAATAACTTTATCAGAGATAAAGAACTTTGAAGCTGTACATAATATATGTAAGTAATCACTGTAATATAACATTAATTTTGTCTTAAACTCAGCCCCCCAATAAATTATCTAAAATTTAATTAGAAAACGCAAGTCAGAAAATCACATGATTATCGCCTATTATAATATTTATAGGGCAACTCCTTAAAATGTATGAATTTTAAATATTTAATGAAAGAAAAAGAAAAGGTTTTATTAATACAACTTAGATGTATTTGTAAGCTTTACTAAGAACTACATTTCTAGAAGAACAATTTAAAGATATCTCAACTGACCTTATTGTAAAAGTAAACCCCGTTATACGTACCGTCTTTTCTTATTCTTTGTAAAGAAAATATAACTGAAAGCAATTTGAGAAAAGAGCTTACTGTTTAATGTTTGTTCTTAGAGTTTGCTATTTTTCATTCTTACAAAATTATATTAAAATATAAGTAAGTTACAAAATTATATTCACATAAATTTGCAATTAACGTAAATATTTGTTAATAAATTGTCTTAATTATAATGTAAAATATAAAACAAAATATTGATATATATTTACAAGACAAAGCAAATTACTTTTAAACTTTACATTTTCTATAATGTAATGAAAGATAAAATATTTGGTTTAGGTACACAGATTTATGTATAACTATTAAGGGTTAATTATTGATTCGTAGTGTGATCAAGTTTGTAATCACAGTACAAAGTAAACATCAATTAGTGAGATTACTTGACAAACTGGCTGAAGTGAATACTTTAGCCAATGGCTAAAGCGTTTAAGTAAAACTGCAAGAATTAATTCCAGCAGGGGCTAAAACTAGAAATACAGTATACTAGAAAAAATTAAACACAATATCTACTTCGTTTAAAATTTCCAAACACTTTTATCGTAATTGTTTTACAATAGTATATTCCCATTTAATGTATACATTTTACTACACAAAAATATATTTTTTTCTTTATTTCTCTATAAACAGATATTATAATGTAATGAGAAATGTGTTACACTTCGTTCAATAAGCTAATTTATACTTATTATTGAAATGAATTTCTTTACAACTATTAATTTGAGTTAATGACTTATACCAAGAGATTAAAAGATATTACCGAGACTATTGACCAAAAAAATGTAAATTAAACAAAATTATTGTCTCCGGTAATGTGTGTTTTTTATTTTTTACGAAAACAGAATGGCGGACATATACATTTTTTAGCACACCAACTAGCTGTCCATAACAAGGTTTGTCGCTTGTATTACCATGACAACGGTCAACAAAGGAGATCAAAGACAAATCCTATACCATGTTTCCCTGATAAACAATTTCTTTTTCAGAGTGGGAGGCTAAAAGTTCAGTATGTAATGGTTCCACAATCCACAGTCTCAAGGGTTGTTTCATCTCCCGTAAAAAAGTACAAAGTAATGTCAAGTGTTCTGACAACTAACCGCGAGAACTAATTTCAAAGTATCAGAATATCGAGGGATTGATGGATTTAAAACCTCAACCCATCATCGATTACGTTAATTTTTAAAAAGGCATTGGTTGCGCATGGATAATATTTCCTTCATTAACCCTGTTTTTTTTCCTATTATGAAAATTTGGTTTCACAACTGCTTTTAGGCATTAAAGAGAAACATTTAAAGTACTCTTTTAAACTATATTTGGTGCTTTTAAAAGTTAATTTGAGATTATATCTTTACATAACAAATAAGCCAATGGTGCAAAAATATGTTTTAACTCAGGTGGGTTAAATTAGTAAAATAGATTTAACAAAACACGTAATTAACTGGTTTACTTTCACTTGAAACCAATGTTAGTAAGCTCTTGAATTTTGATCCAGCGTCAATGTATTTTGAAGTATCTATTTTAAACACTCTCCGATCAAGTTCAGTATCTTTTCGTAATGAAAGCCAATTTGGTATTAGTTCTCGTCACAATTTGTTCCTAATTATTTACTTGTATACTTTTACATTAACTTTTTTAAAGAGTATCGTCATCAAATTAAAACTAAAGACATCATAATCTGTATACTCAGTTAAGTTAATAACAATTCTGCTTTTTGAATATTTAGAACAATAGATTATGTATAATGTATAGTTAGAACTAAGAAACGTAAATGCTTTTAACTCTACGATATGGAATATGGAAAGACATTATTGTCTTTAAATTAGTTTTTCGCGAAGTTATGAGAGGTTTTATGATTTTCACTATAATTTTGTATTTACCTGTATCTTAAGTGGAGTATGCAAAATATTTACGATAGTTAGGCCTACGCCGATATGGTGTGTATGGGCCTTCAAGTAGTCATGTCCCGTGGTCTTACGGAAACGAGCAACAGCTAGCTAGCTGTGGGTTTCTCCAGGTATCTTTGAATCGGCCCTTCATTGGCTAGGCACTTAAACAGTTTGCCGCAGCTTTGTTTATTCAGCAAGCTCAAAACATCCTGACTGGAACTGTCGTATCGCAAATACACACGGCAAAGTGTTGCAAAAGTTCCTGCACAATCGCCCAAACATCAAAGAGATCGGTCCCAGTGAACCGACCCATTATCCCGTTCAAAACAACTACTTGCCAGATATTCTTGACATTGCCGTGTTAAAATTTTTACAATTTTCCCACGATATTGTCTGCATTGACGATCTCAGCTCAGATCATAACCCCATCATCTTAAATGTTGGCACATCTCCCTATCAACGTCTACCACCTAAAAAGGAGGGTAAACGAGTTAACTGGAGGAAGTACACCGAATGCCTTCTCAGGTATACCCCTAATCTCTCTGCAGACATCAACACCCCAGCTGACATCAAAAATCAGGTGACCCATCTCCAAACTATCATAACCGCAACACTAAACTCCAGTGCTTACACTTCCCCTAAAACTAGGACTAAGGCTGGACTCCCTCCTTACATCAAAGAGGAGCTGGCTAAGAAAAGAAAACTTCGCCGAAATTGGCAATTTTCGCGAGCACCCTTGGACAAGAGGCTGTTCAATACCCAAACCCAACTAGTAAAGTCGCTACTAGCCACCCATACTGAGGATGAATACCTATCAACAGTAACTCCAGAAAATAGGTCCCTACGGAAACTAAATCGCCAGCTCCCAGCAACAAAAACACCCAATCACCCTCTTCATGGACGTAATGGTGTAGCCTACACACCCGCGGACAGAGCTGAAACGTTCGCTGATTCACTCCAAGACCAATTCACTACAAATGCACGTATCTATGATGATGACCACATAGAACATTTGGAAATTTTTCTTGACACATATCTTGCTTGTCCCATGGGGCCTCTCCTTTCAGCTGCGACCAGGTAGCCAATCTCATTAGTAAACTCCCAACACGTAAAGCACCTGGCATAGACAACGTGAGCAACACCGCGCTTCGCAACATCCCATCTACTACGGTAGCAATCATTTAAAGTTATACGAGTAAAAATACATTTTTAAATGTCATTTCTATGATTTAATGTTTAAAATTAGTTTGACTATTTAATGTTTCTTCTTTTACACATGACATTTTACTTTTCTTTCTTTCAAGAAAGTAGTTGCATAATTTGACAACAATTTTGTTTAAGTTTTTATTTATCTTAGACTATTACAGTTATGTTACGTCATTATTATCATAATAGATATTAATTCGCTCAAAATTAGTTTATCGAAATCGAATTCGATTCCAATAGACTTCTATAGGTTATATAACTCCTGCTGATTCTGTTATGATTTCATATTAAATACACTGAAATATTTTAAATTTAATCAACGTTCGATTATATTTAATAAATTGTAATTTGTACACATTAAAATGGTGTATGTATAATATAAGTTAGATTTATATACAACTATTAACTAATTACTATTACTGTAAAATCTAACAGAAATATCTTAATATTATACAATTGCAGTGTTTCTGTTTGACCTTCACTTTAATATTTTGTTAAATGTTTTAAATCGTCTCTTACAGACTCCTACAAAACAAAAATTATGAAGTATTATTCATTAAAATGTGTAAACTTACTTTACTTAGTTTATTTTGATTACAAACATGCTTTACATGTTGTCTACTGGCAACTACAAATATTAAGATTTACAAATATAGTATTTTACATGTATTATTTTACCTACAAACACTTGTTGTTAGTAGAATCCGGTGATTAATTGAACCTTGAACGAAGCATGATGACGCCTGGTTAGATAATTGGTAAGGAAGATTACGTTTCAATTAAACTCTGTTAAAATGCAAATTAATTTAACTTAAAAGATAGTTACCATCGTGCTTTGAAATTGCTGTTTCTGCCGCAATTGACTGCAATTAGGCTACACAATTTATTACGTAGTTGTTGACATCGTACTCAATTTTATTTTTGCAGAATGTTCTACTCAAAAGAATTAAAAATTTTAACTGTTTTGTTTAAACTAGTTTCACTTATTAAGAGTGGTTTGACGTTATTCGCTGTCATGAGACAAATATATATTACTGTTCACAACACTGAAACAAAACACTTATATTCAAACATTTTGTTCGCCAATTCAAGGTAAAATTTTTATTGTATGTTAGTGCTATAAAATCTTCAAATAAAAGTAGTGTAAATTTAAAACACGTTGGTGTTTTATATCACCAATACAAAATTAGAAAATCTAGTTAACGCTTGGACACAATTTAAAAAAATCTTGTTTTGATTTATTTGGAGTTGCTTTTTACTTTGTAATTTTATTGTGGGTGTTACTGTTTACATTTTTTTACTTGTGTTAATTTTTACCCTTATTAATTTGTAGTTATTAGTTATTCACTAGTTTAATGTTTATCGTGGAATCTGTTTTTTCTTGGTAACAATTTTAAGGTGGTTAACTCTATTGTTAGTTATATTTAGGCCCAGCTGTGATAATTATTTGTTATTTTTCAAGATTCTTTAAGATTATATATTTGTTTCAATAGTTTTTATTTACCAGTATGTGTGTGCGTTTGTGGTATGAGCATTACTCTTAAATGTTGCTAATCATTTTAAAAATAACTACTTATTTAAGGAAGAAGTTTTTTTTTTAAATTTAACTCCGTTTATGGTTACAATACTTAATAATGTTATTGCAATCACAATAAAGTAAGTACTTGATGTGAAAAAATAGCAACTTTCACTTAAGAAGAATTGAGTTTGGTTGTAAAGTAAGTTACGCATTTCACTTTAATGTTCAATAAATATTTCGGATTGTATAGTATTGTTATGATAATTAATTGCATCTAATATTGACGACAACTTAAACACAATAATCCAATTTATGTATGAATTAATCCTTCGTAATTTAAAAATTAAAATTAAATTAACAGATATCACAATATAACACTTATTCCAAAGTACACAACATTTTTTTTTATTTTCAAAGTGTATACTGATTGCAAAGCTACAATCAGTTGGCCTATTTACATGCAAATTTAAAGCAATTCCATTCGATAGAAATCGCCATGTATTTACGTAATCCGTTTAATTTATTGTTATTTCACTTTGTTTGCATTGAATGGAAATTGTTTTTGGTCACATTAATAAATATATTAATCATTATCTTGAGTAATTATTATATGTTATATTCTAATGGTTCCTGCATGTTGATTGTATTGTGTTAAACCTTAACAAGTATGATTCAATATAAATCATTATAGTACTTATACGAGATTCGGAAGTTATTATTCTTGAGCCAATTTTGTTTTTATACCAACTGAACATAATTTGTAAACTCACTATCTTCGCCTTAGTTAATTTGTTTAACGATTTATGTCCTAATTATATATTTATTTATGTAATGGGTGTAAAGAGCTTTCTGCAAAACTTTCTTCTACACGTAAGATTACATTTTTACAGTTTACAGTTTTATTGTTGGATGTAATTTAACTAATAAGTAACAGTATTGTGGTCAGCTTAAACTGGTGAAGTGGTTAAGCAAAGTATCAACATTTTAAATTTAGTTTCTGTGCTTAGTGCAGGACTAAATTTAGAGTGCTAATATTATTATAAGGCTAGGCCTTTAGATTCTTTTCAGCATTTATATGAGTGAACATAAAATCGATAAGTTTTACACTCTTATACCGAAAAGAAGCGAAAAGCGACATTGGTGTTGCTCTTCGCAATATGATACAACTAATGTAAGACGCTTCCCTGGGGCAATGGATGTCTTTGCTAAGTAGCTTATTAAATGACAAATTGGCTAATTTTTGCAAGTATGTACGATATAATTAATTCGTAGAAACCTTATCGAAGGAAAATAAAGTGTTGAAAGTTTTATTGAAATTTATAAAATATCTTGAAAATGTTATTTTAAATAAGTTGGATGATTGAGAATGCAGAATGTAAAAATCTACTAAATGACAGCTTCATATTATTCCTATGTATTCATTGTAATTATGTTTATATTGTAAAGTTATATTTTACATTGTTTTTATTTCATCTTGACTACTCATTTATTAGGTGTTTTTTTTGTTAGTGTTAATGTATAGTTAATAATCATAAACAAATTATTTTCTAGAGTTTAGTACCAAACTGGCTGACGGTCAGTAGAGCATTGCCAAAAAGATTTTGTTTGTTAATTTTGTAATATTTTGTATTATTATGTTTTAAAAAAATCACTACATTCATTTCATTTCATACATTTTACTTTCAATGCATTAACAATTTGTTATTTGCAGTGTAAAACACTAGACATCCTGAAAGGATGTCTGTATTGTAAAAATAATTACACAATATAAACTAATTGGAAACTAACTGTAAACTTTCTGATAACTTAAAATTCTATCCTTGTCACACAAAATTTAACATTTTAATAAAATATCCAATCAAAATATTGTACATAATAGTTATATATTATAAAGCTTGCGCTTTTTAACTTTAATTACATGTAATAAAACGAGCATATCTCTTTGAACAATTGGGAAAAACAAATACATATTTTTTAGGAGAACAATGCAGTGGTTTGTTTTATTGAAATTATTATTAAAGAACATAAAAGATTGCATTTTTTTAAACAACGAAATTTTTTTTATTTATTATATGATTTAAGTTAAAATTTTGGTTTCAGTACATTTACAACTATATATTTTAAAATTTAATTTTTATTTAGCTGTATAAGAAACTATGTAGGTTTTCCTTATTTGATTACTTATTATTAAGTAAACTAAATTATGCAAGCTTACATCGGCTAGGTAATAAGTTTATTGTGAAACTGTTTAATTAACTGACATACTAAACTAGATGTTTGAATATATTTCAGTAAACGCACTAAGTTTAAACTAATATGGATGTTTGGTATTGTAAAACATATTTCCCTTTAAATAAACCACAACTTCCATTTACGTTAAGAAATACATCTAGAAAGTTGGTTAGAATATTTTAAGGGGAATTTGTTTAGTGGAAGGAGAACTTGTTTTTTTACCTTGTTACATTACCTCCATTCAATGTAAACATTAATTATTATTACCAAGTTAGTTTTTCTTCTTTGATAAACGCCTCTTAACAATACTCTTAGCAAATAATGCCTTAAACTAGAATCTGAGAAAACCAATCCTTTACTTATATAGATTAAATACTTATGTTTACTTACATAATTATTCAATAATGATTAAGGAACCTAATATTATAATTTAAAGTTTGTAACAATCTATAAATCGCTCCATGCATGTATTATATTTATCAGCCTTCGGTTTTGTTTTATCAACACGTGCATATTTTCTAAAACTACATCCAAAGATAATAATCGTGTCAGTAATATTGTTACATAGAATTTAAGAAACATAATTATACTAAAAGTACATTAAATTTACAACAAAATTTTCATAATGTTAAGTATTGTACTTTCATGTAAACTTTTGTACTTCTTTAGAAACGAGAATGTTTTCATCCAACTTCTTTTAACACACTTTTTGAAATACTTTCAACAAAAATTAAAGTTTTGAAGGATTATGTTATTGTACATTTACTGAAATAGACTTTTAGGCTTTATTATTAGTTCTTTGTTATTATATAATTATTCTATTAACATATATATTTGTAACTTTTAATACGTAAAAATACAGTGAATTAAATTCGAATATGTACATTTTCTAATTAAAATTTATTTCTTAATTGGATAAATCGAATAAGAAAGAAAAGCAATGTGCCATATAGTTCTGGTTTTAGCCAGAATACATTAAATTATGAATATTTTCATATTTAACACAGGATTTTACAATATTATAGTTCTGAAAAACATAAGTATTATTATAATAGTAAACTATTTTGTTTTAATATTTATAATATGTCAGATCAAATATTAATGGAAACCAAATCTATACTTACTATATTTATATTAGGTGATTTAAAAACAATTTATTTTATTACAAATTACACCATTAAAGCCTATATTGAATATCACCTCCGTTGAAGGAATCAGTGTTAATATATTATTGCGTGTATATTTACACATTAATATCTGCTTTCACTACAGTAATTTGTGCCCTTTGATGTGCACATACTTAATGGCCCATCGCAGGGTTAGCAAAGTTATAAGCTTTAAAGTTGACTGGTTTCGGTAATACCACAGGCAGGGTCAACACTGCACGCATGAAACCTTTGGCTTTTATCTGAATTGATCTATTAATCCAAAAATGTTACAGTCAATTTTAAATTTAAAAAAAAAAATAGGTTTATATTATGTTAACATTTACTCAAGTTGTATACATTTCCTGTATAGGTCAATCGTATTAGTAAAATACTATCTATCATAATTTTAAAAAGAGTTTATATAAATGTTAAAATTAAACAAAATACTAAATACATATTTAATAACATATAATAAAATAATTATTTGAACTCTCTCATGAAGTATTTGTTGTTATACAAACAAATTTCAGCAAATAAAGGCCTAACTTTAGAATTTACTTTCAACTTACTTTTCCCTCAGAATACGATGTGAAACAAATAGTTTTAAAAAGGATACATATCAACAAAAAATTGTATTTAAAAACTACTTACACTAGCTTTAAGACTGTGTTTACTTTTGCACTTGTAAGACTATAATTTTCTAAATTGTTACAGCTAAGAGCGATCAGAACTTTCCTTGTGGCAAATATTACCACGTAAAAAAAAGATTTACTGTACCTATTTCTGCAATAATTAGAAAAACATATTTGTCAATGTAATTGGTATTCGGATTTAATATAAGTGACATTATTTTAGCTGTGAGTAAATGAATGCAATTATTGTATGTCATATAATACCTTATTTTATAGAATTACTTAGTTATATTTTTCAATGTTTATACTAAAATGATAATTTTTTGAACAAAATAAATATTATCAATAACTGTAGCTATAATTACGTCACAGTATTAACCATTTACGTATTAAATTTCTTGGTTTCATGTAAAAACAACAGAATGACAACTCTAACATATCTACCTAATTACGTGCTCTACTTAAATTGCATAACTTCGGAAGAAAGTCATACTACAATAATAAAATAATTATGCATGTACATAAATAATGTATAAAAACCACTACTGAAAGTTGAAGTAAATATTTAGCCCCCAATGCAATTTATATAAAGGATGCCTTTTTTAAATGGGCCACCATTGGTATATTTTAAACTATAAATATGATAGCAAACTTTAAATAGGGGAACTTTCCTTGTATTTTGAGAAATTAAAAAATATATAGTTAAAATGATTGTAAATGCTTCCATTTTTTCATTTTCCAAGTTTCGAATTATTATAGAACACCCTATATTTTATGGTGTTTTAAATTTTACAAGTTATTTTAAAACTTGTTTGTTCTTGCTGCTGTTATTTATTTTATACGATTAACCGTTTAAAAGTTACAGGAATATAATATTTTTAGAAACACTTTAACTGAGCGGAAGATATTTTTGTATGGATACGTTTTGGACCAATGAAAATGCTCTGGACACTAATACATCATTGTTTACACATACAAATGCCCTTTTAAAATCAACAAATACGGTTTTTGTTAGTTTTTTTACAGAGGAATTAAGTAACAAAACTACAATTTTGTCACACATGTAAAATTAAGTTGTAAAAAGATGTACAATATCATGATTCCCACTGTTGCAAATTGTAGTTTATCGAAAGTAAATTTCAGCAGATTCAGAAAAATTAAAAATTATCATAAAATATATGGTGTTCCATAAAAATTCGAATGTTAGCCTCCAATTTCCAATATAAAAACATTAAAAACTGTACTTTAAAATGTGAACTTGTGGATTAAAAAATAGAAGCCTTTCGATTTTCAGAACAGAGTTATAAACAGAAGAACTAGGTATTTTGTAACTTTGAGAATAAAATCCAGCATAAAAGGGCATTTTTAAGAAAAAAATGTGTATATCAATAAATAAAATTAATTTAAGACAACAATTATATTAGGACTTTATAAAAAAAGATATTATTAGAAAATGTGTGAGCTTTACGTATAAATATATTGAATACAATTCAGTAAACATTATATAGTTATTTTAGTTTATGTATTGTCGATTTTTCCGAAAACTAGCCTATATACATTTAAAATACGTAATAAGTATGATTATATTTTAACAATATATTACAGAGTATCGTAAATAAAAAATAATACAGTAAAATAAAATTTTTTTTATCTCATGTAGGTTAAAAAAAATCTCTTTTTAATCTCTAAAACGAATTATTAACTGTTAATTTATATATTGGATTGTAATAGGCCAAAGCAAAAATGGAAAGCCTACATTAGATATATTTTTTTAAATTGTTTTTACATCCTTACATTATGGCAAAAGTTGGTACCTCGCAAAATTGTAAACTGCTATTACTATGGAACCATGTACAAAAGTTCAAAAAAAATAAAATAATGTTAATTGGTTGTGGAGAAGATGTATATTTAATATTTCTCTAAAGTTTTGTCTAGTCTGTTTTGATACACATGAAGAAAACAAACATTTATCTTGATTATTCCCGACAAGCAACCTTCATTTTCTAAAACAAAATAACCTGTTCTGTACAATTTAATCAAGTATTTTATAATATTAGACTAAATAGATTTCATAAAATAGAAGTAAAATTATAAACTATAATTTCCTATTAGACTCTAGCTTTAAATTTTATGAAATTTATCATGTTATTTAGTTTATTTAGTAATGTCATTTTAATTTGGTGTATGACTCACTATATGATGGCAAGACTATTAAAAACAAAACAAACAAAATTTTAATACACAAATACAACATAGATAAAGTATTTCTCCTTTAGTAAAAATATTTGTTTTCCCTTTTAACAGTTAGATCAAAAACTATTTTGTTGTGGTATATATTTGTGTAATGAAGAGGTGGATTCCAAAAGGAGGTAAGTATTTTTTAAAATTTTTTCAGGAATTGTAAAAAACAATCTAGGAAAGTAAATATAGTAAAATGTATAAATTATTGTAAAGATTTTAGCCAACTATGGATAGGCTATTATTTATTTTTTCATGTTTTTAAATATTATTTTCAACAAGTTATATAGAAAATATTTTTTAAAACGGTACTAATTCTTAGCACTTTTTGGAAAACACCTTTAAAAGGTTAGGTTGAGTTAGTAGAAAGAAACCCAGTTTGTTTAGGTAAAAGATATGTTTTATCCAAGAAACATTTTAAACAGCACATAATTTACAATATATAATGTTTTTGACATTTTAAATTATTTAAACTTTTACAAAAAAGGCTCTTGTTCATCATTATAACCAGTTCCTGTTTGGGTTGTTTAATGCTTCATCACACAATTTTAGTTTTTTTCATTTTTTCATTCATTTTTTTAACGGCGTACCAAGATTTGTCGCCTGTGTAAGTACATTTGCATCCTACTTCCTTGTGTTTTTTTGGAAAATACAAAAAAACTTTGCTCTCTTATTTTTAAAGGAAATTTCAATTTCAGACCTTTGGTTGCAGACAACTTAAAATCAAATACACCCCAATCAGTTCCCAAAACGTTTAAAATACCATACTTTTCATACATTAAAAATATTCTTTATTTAGGCTTTTCAATAACTTAATTTTTTCGAAACTCTTTTTCCATCCGACCAAAGATTCGGTCAGGTGGCATGTAACTATGGCCACGAGTAGGAGAATAATGCTCTACAGTAGAGAAGAAAGGACTTTTATTGCTATTGACATAATGCAACAAACTGCCTATAACAGTTCGGTTCTTGTTCTGGCCAGAGCATGAATCCGAAAACAACATTTATGTGTTTGGTTTGTGATGATCGTGTTTAAACTTATTTTCAAGAACTTTCATGAAGTCAATCAGTGCAGAACGAACTCGGTTAGAACCTCTAGCCGATTGGTTTTTGGTCCACGTGTAAATAACACACAGTTTCCTTAGCTTGGTTAGGCCCATGAATAACAAAAGTAAAATTAAACATCCATATTTGTCGGTAATAGTAGACTTCACCAACAGAAAATTTAGGCAGTGGTTGGTTTTGTTCCATATAAAAAGATACGCTAACATTATCAGGAACCTGGTTTTTAATAATTCATAAAACTTTTTGGTCCGCAATTTATGTACTGTCAGTTTGCTCATGGTCTCAAGCTTAATCTTGACATCAGCTGCTGACTTGAGTGAGTTTACATTCCGCACAAAATGAACAAATGTCCGTTTTTTGATCTAAAAAGGATAAATTGAATCGGAGGTTGAATAATTTAAAAATGTTTGAGTATGAACAAACCTTTTGATCATTAGAGTTCTCTTCAGTTTTCCATTTACGACACAGTTTTTCACGCTGAGTTCAGGAGACAAGTAGTAACCTCTCACACTTTTAGGTCTTCCATAATGGCTCTCTCTACATCGCAACTTGGAAATTAAATTTATTATTGAAGTGGAAATATTTTCCGTGGATCTACTATCCCCCCCCCCCCCCCCCCTTTTCTGGCCTAGACTGGCTGTGTTCCCTGAAATATTTACTTAAATTGCTTAGTCTTTTTCGCCCAACTTGCGTTATTGAACAAAATGTTTTGGCACAGACTCGATCAATAGGCCCATTAGCTTTACGGATGAAATATAACGCAACACTACGGCACGTAGGGTTTTCCTGTCTAGGTCGTTTGGTATTTGGCTGAGAAGAATTAACATATTTTTTTAAAAAATTATCTTGGGCTGCTTGAGATTTACATTGATGTATTTTATTGAAAAAAATCAGTAATGTCTTCTTTATGTTTAATAAGCAGCTAAACATCTATGTTTAATGTTATGTTTACAACAGTAGGCTTACCTTTAGATGATGACCTGTTTCGAGCATATTTGCTTTGGCTTTTGTTTTAGTTTTCTTCATCTCTTCTTCTCTTTCATCCTCTGTTTGACAAGGTAACATTATGATTGAATTATTCTAATGATACCAAACTGTAATCGCACATGTTTATTGTTATTTACTTGAAATAACAAACAATCACATGAAATGAGAACAGGCAACAATAGACTGTGAGCCGTGAGGGTATACAGTATACATGAGATCAGCATTGATTCTGAGTTTTCTGACAAAATGAAGTTAAGTAAGTTTCAAACATGGCTGACAGCGCATTAAGCAAGGACTTAGAGCTGTTTGGAATGAAACAGAACATACTTAGCTCTGTTTGAAAAATCTTATATTTTAACACTTATTTTAAAGTAGACTTAAGTCTTTTTGATGACTATCAATATGACAGTTCTGTAGAACTGATCTTAGAAATTCTGATTTAACGGAAACCTGACTTAGCTCAAAAGAATTTACAAAAATTTACTTAGCTCCTTTTGGAATCTACCTCTTCGTATAATAACAATAACTACTTCAGTTCATTGTAAATATACATTTAATTCACACCTATTTATTACTACACTAGCTGGCCCGACCCGGCTTTGCACGGATAGACAAATCAAAGTTAAATGTAGGCTATATTAACAAAAAATATATTACATCGATAAATATTACACTATGTATTTCTTATGGGGATTTTTAGTAACTTTGGCCAGTCCAAACCTCCCCTAAAATTTAGATTTTTTGAAAAACTCTTTCTTAGCGAGTACCTAGGGCCCTAGAGGAAGCTACATACCAAATTTCATTCCAATCTGTTCGATGGTTTTTTGTAGTAACTTTGATCCCCAAACCTCCCCTCAAATTTCAAATTTTTAAAAAAATTTTCTTAGAGAGCACCTATGGTACTAGGGGAAGCTACATACCAAATTTCATTCCAATCCGTTCTATGGTTTTAGAGAAATCGTGATTTTGTAACTTTGGCCCCTCCCAAACCAACCTAAAATTTCGAATTTTTTAAAACCCTTTCTTAGCCGGCATCTATGGCCCTAGAGGAAGCTACATACCAAATTTCATTCCAATCCGTTCTGTAGGTTTTGTGAAATCGTGATTTAGTAACTTTGACCCCCCCAAAAACGCCCTAAAATTTCGAATTTTTGGAAACCCTTTCTTAGTGCGCGTCTAGAGCCTATAAAGAGTATTAGTGCCAAATTTCATGTTTGTAGACCTCGTGGTTTTGGAGAAACTGTCATGAGTTAATGAGTCAATGGTATTTCGCTTTTATAAGTATAGATTTAGAATAACTTTCATTGTTTTGTGTTACTTTAATTTTGTAGAGAACTAATGAAATTTAATTAGATATACTAACACTATGTGCTTTTTTAATGTGTAAGTTATACACATTAGCTCTATTTGTTTCTAAATTAAAATATTA
The DNA here is from genome assembly GCA_018207615.1 of Philaenus spumarius. Taxonomy (NCBI): domain Eukaryota; kingdom Metazoa; phylum Arthropoda; class Insecta; order Hemiptera; family Aphrophoridae; genus Philaenus; species Philaenus spumarius. The sequence continues at coordinate 46,310 of JAGFPH010003011.1, forward strand.
CCTTTTAAATAAAGCCTTTTTCTTAAACATCGCTAAAGAATATTTGATGCAATATTTTACAACTTATTAATCCAATCTGTTCCATACAACCAGGGTTTTATTATAAGACATATCTTATTTTATTGCATGAATATATTATATTTCTAGAGTGTATAAATAATATTCATGAAATTTAAGTTTCCTATACTGACATACAAATTAGGACTTTTGTTCATATACACTGCTTATTTTTCCGTTTGACGGCCATTTTGCATATTTGACAATTAATGATACCTTCAAAATTACTAAGATTTTAATTTTAATATTGGTAACTTATACGAATTTTTGCATTCTTATGCTAGGAATTTTAAAATTACTCAAACGTTAACTTGTGGACAAATATCCATTTTATATGAAATCATCAATATTTTATAAAATAATTCAGTTTAATAGTTAAATAGTTAGTTTTGTTATTTTTTGTTATTGTACATTTTTTTTAAATCGTTTGGAAGGAAACCATTAATATTGAATTCACAAATTCGAAAGTAATCAATTAAACTCATTCATCTTATTGTATTCGCTAATTGATTTTATTTTTAAATGAGGCTATTGTTTGTTAAATTATACATACACAGAATTAAAGAATCTTATTTCATCATTTTCTTCTTTTAAAAACAATTTATTTTAAATTGAGAAACAAATAATGATTTAGACACAAAATATAATTATTATATTGGCTAACTGTACAAGAAACCTATTTCTATTATAAGTATCAACAAACAGCGCAGTTTATTAGTAAATTATTGAAAATTTGATTACAAACATTTTTTTGCAACATTATTTAGCTCGAAATATAATATTTGTAAAGATAAGGAATGTTTTGTTCATTTAATATATTGGCAGACATTTTTTTATTTTCGAATAAATTTAAATAAATCAGCATTTTTTCAAATTTAGCTATTTTAGTTTTGATCTATTTCATAAAAAATATTATTAAAAATAAATAATTTATCTTTATATTAAACCAAAGCTGCTATTATTTTTACTTAAGAACAAAAACGATTTTATACAACACTAGAATAATATTGATATTCTTAAATTAAACAATATCTGCCATTTATATATAAATACTATTGATTTATGTAAAGTTAGAGTTATAAAAAGTACAAAAATGATAGTTATTAGTAAAACAACTGCATAGTTCTTTAAAAAGTTTTTTGTGATTCAGTAAAAATAATTTAAAATTAACACTTTTATACAAAATATACTATGTAAATACTAAGTCAAATATATTAATAATTTAGTTTTAACAATTAGTTTTTTTTAGTAAAGGTATGAGTTTAATTTAATTGTTTAATTACAATTTAAATTGTAATTGAACACTTTTTTTAAATTTTGCTTGACATAATATCAATATTTTAAAATAAAACAATTGAAAATTACAATTTTACAAATATAGATTACAAATGAACTTATTCCAACTGTTTACGAGTCTATACATATACAATGCTTACCCTATTTTACAAATAACCGGATACCATTTAATAAAATTTGCTAGTGTTTCGATATTATCAAAATATTATTTATCCAAAGCTGATTAATTTAATAAGAAAATTAATTTTCTGTCTAGATTAGAAATAAAAGTTTTCTAATAATAATATGACACCTCTCAAGCTTAATAAACGAACATTTTACAGTAAAATGAACATTATTTATTATGTACTAAAATCAATGATTAAATATATCTTCTGTATACACTGAAATTTTAAGACAACATAATCCCTTTTATCGTTATATACTAAATGTTGATAGAAAATGTAAAGGAAGCACTTTCACACTGTACTTAATTCGTATTGTTGTAGACGCAAGTTTTGTATTTAATCCTTAGAGAAATCAAGAACGTATCTTAGGGTGCATCTGCAACAGAAGGATACCTCTGGGTGCATTAAGTATAGTGTCCCTCAAGGTGCAATAACTGAAGCGAAGTGAAATGTAATAGACTCTCTTTGTTGTTTTAACCACTTTGTGATAGTAGTTTTGTTTTTTCTAATAAACGTTAAAATGTTTAAGTGTTGACGAATGTAAAATAGTTTTTAGTTCTTCATATAATGCAATATTTAGACAGGCTTGTGTATATTTAACTGTGTGTTTCAAACGTGTGTTTAATAAATAAATATTTTTACAATTTAAATCATTAAAATTTAATTAACAATTTACAGAATTTGTCTTTTTAAATATTTTCTATGATTATTAAATGAAGTATCTTATATTTTTTGATAGCAATTATTTCAGAAATTTCCCTTAGAAGATAAGTTATCCCCCGATAAACTGTTATTATTGTTAATTTGTCGAGAAGATAGCTTGGAAAGGATTAATGCAAATTGAGAATATTTTCTTCATTTACTTGCTGTAATTCGAAATTCTTTAAACTGTAATAAATTTAATTATTTGCATGTTAGTAAATTTTAGTTATTCTTAGCTAGTAAACATAACATTTTCCTCAACAAATTAATAAACAATAATTGTATAAACAAAGAGTTTTAAATATTGTGTATTTTTTAAATGATTTGAAAAATATCGTTAGGTATACATTCGAAGTTAACTGTGAATCATATTTACTGTTTAATCATGTTAATTTAACGACTTTTGAGTTGACCTGTTTTTTGACTTATTCTTTTGCTGATGTATCCAATTTATAAAATGTTTTGAATCTATTAGTGGCTGTCAACGTTTAATCTACTTTAACCTTCATTGTACCTCTTGCATACAAAGTAAGTATCTTAAATAGATTCTCCGTATCCGGTTGATATAAATATATGGATTGTGTAAACTTACAATCCGCACCACCAGTATGTAGGATACAAGTAAAATGTTTAAATTATGTATTTAAAATTTTTCTTTTTAAATTTATGTATTTTATTTACTGTATATTGAAAATTTAGTATAAACAAAAATGTAATAGATAATTCTCGAATTCTTCAGGGCACAGCTAATTTGTTTATACTATTTAAGCGCATACAAAGGATTATTGGAAAACTAAAACATTTACGAGCTAAGGTATTTGAATTATAGTTCCCTAAAGTATCTTAAAACAGTAATTACAATATTGTTTATAATGACTGACCTAAATAATATAGTATAAAACAATTCAATTTTTTATAAATTATATAAAAATATGTCTTTGTAACTTTTTGTTTATATAAATTACAAATGTATCAGAACATACATTTTATCAGTAAAATTGAATACACTTGTGTACGTGTTTTAATTACTATCGTTATTGTATTATATGTTTTACTATTTAGAAGTATAGGTTTGTAAATACATAAGTAGGAACAAAGCAAACAAAATCGTCTATATAGAAATTTATCTTGGATAAAACAAAATGAATGGTTACACGGAAATGCCATTGAAAGTAAATCCAGTTTCTAATATTAGTTTTCATATCATACCAATAACTTACATAATAATAATGACAACATAATAAACACTAAAATTACTATTGTGTTTTATTATAAATTTTATTGTTAATTATTACTGTAGAATTATTATTTGTTAGAGTATTTTGGACGAAAATATGATGAAATATTTGCAGACGTAGATGGATGGCTTATATTATAAGTAACCGAGTTGGACATGGAATAACATTGATTAAAAGTTTCAAATTACATATTTTTGGTTTAGAGTCTGAACAAAAGAATACAAATAAAATGAGATGTAAGCAAAACCAACATTATAATTACTTTACTTGAAAAATGGTATAACTTAATAATAAATAAATACTGATATATATATACATAAGATAACTTTTAAAAAATATACAAATGTAAAGTACCATTTTTTTAACCGTGCCCTCGGCTCGGCTATCGCGCGGTGGGCTATTGGTGTAGCGGGAGGGATTGTAAAGGTAGTTCCACAAACAAAATGATTGAATAATTATTCGAATAAAATTAATGAAATAAAAACTTCTTGAAAGAGTCATAGACTACTTGTCTCTTGTTCGAGTATTCGTTAAATAATACTGTGGTGTGGTTAAGGTAAATGACAGACACCAAGTAGGCCTACTTCCCCAGGCAGGATGTTTTCCCCGGAATCTAACTCCAGACATCCTGTTTAATTTTCCCACAATATAAAGTAAATATGGGCTGAACCAGTGTATAATAATCAATGATAATATGATATGTATAATATACAATATTTTATAACGTTTATCCTTGATATGTTTAAGAAAATGACATGCTAACCGATTTTATATTACATCAGAGTTTTACTGTACAAATTAGTAAATCATAAGAATATAACCAAATACTTAAAATTTGTATAAAAAATAACATTTAATTGCTACTCTAATCATAGACTCAACTAAAACGTATCTCGAAGGTTTATATACAAATATTGAAGCTCAAAGTTTATTGCCTCAATGGTTGTATTGATTTCTGAATACTCGCGTATATTGGATACTCTGCGTAATGTATCAGCGCTGCAAATAAGCGCTAGTTAATTATTCATTTCTAATCGACGCGCTAGCTTTGCTGGTTGCTGCTAAATAATTTAAAATAACCAGTGGGCATGGTAGAGTATTGGCAGTTTGTGTTAAACGATTAAGGAGCTGAATATGTACAAATAAAACATAATCTAAAACAATTTCAAACATTCTACTAACGTAAAATAACAACATATCATTTTTGAAACTAAAGTTTATCAAACATTTTATTCATTCCTTTTTTTTAAGTGGCGTTTAAATTTTCAATGATTACCAACAATTACTTTTTCCAATTTATAACTTTTTTACTGTACATTAAAAGACTTTGTAAAATACTTTTGTATTTAATCATAAGTAACATTTATGTAGGTTAAATAATGGGCATAAAGAACATGCTCCAAGCTGAAGTAATTATGGGATTGTCCCGTCATACAACTGCCATAGAAGATATTTTTATTTTAATAGGATTCAGTAAAATCCAATATTGGGTCCTAGGTAAAAGATGTTGATGGAGTTCTTTATCTCTACATTAAAAGAGACAGGTTAGATAGAAACATCGGGATTGCCTTATTCACTATACAATCTTTATTTTATAAATAGTTTACTGTTTTAGATACAATTTGATTTAATCATTTTTGAATTATTTGTTTCAACCATCATGCTACAGAAAGTTTTGCAAAATAACAACGAATAACATTGCATATGAGAAAGTCTTACTATTTCACTATTGGGTATTGTAATATTGACAAGTAACTGAAACTTGATTAACAATGACAAAAAATCGATATACATTTATAAAGTTGTACTACTCTATTGATTTTAAATTAACTTAATAGTTTAAAATGGATAATGGTTTACTACAGACATAGCATCATGTTTATTTTATGTGTGTTATATAAAATAATTGTTTATAAGTTGTACATAATAGATTTAAAAAAAGAATATTATAATAATACATAAGTTAGTTATATAAGTTTAAACAAAAACATATTTCAAATTAGCAACAAGACGATAATATATTAAAAATCATAACAAGTTGTCTGATCAAGTTGAACTACGATACAATTTTTTAGAAGCCTTATTGCTGATTAAAAAAAATTAGAAAACATTTCCAAATTAAAAAAGACCGTTAATATGGAACATTTAGTTAGTGAAATTAAAGCACATACCAGACTTAGTGGCAACCAAAAAGAAGTTGTGCCTGCGATTGCTTATAACTGTGTTGAACCGTATAGGTTATAGTTGAGATACGGGAGGACAAAAGAAAGACCTGTCAGGAAATATGCGAGTAAAAGGAAAGGCCGCGATAGAGGTTGCCGGACGAAGTAGGCCTAAGTTAATTAAGAATCTATTATTGAGAAGGTAAACGAGACTGTTGAGATGTGGTCAAAAAGGTCAAGGTTCTTTTCGGGCTTAAAATCACAGAGGCAAAGCCAAAGTGTGACATTTCTCTAAATTGAGTTTTCTGATGAAGATTTATTTACGAAATGTCCTCGCGTACGGATATCTATACAAAGAGGGATACAATTGATTCTTTCTTTTGTATTTGGGTAATAATCAAAGAGTATGTATTAGCATATCTGTCATTACTACAACAAGTTAACGCCCATGTGTTACAATAATAATCACCCTTTTTTTAAAATAAATAGTAATTGTACATTCAACTTTTAATTTGAAATTTATAAACCGTGTTCCCAAAATGGGTATTGACGTTTGAAAACACATGCGAATAATTATTTCAGCATAACTTTATACTTACAAAAACAAAATAAGCTACGGATTTGATTTATTGCTTCACATCTGCGATTTTTACGTATTGACCATATGGCACCTACCAAAATTAGTAAATTTAATTGTAAAACGTAAATGTATTCATAGTTATGCTATTTCCAAAATAAAAACAATCTTTTTCTAATTTCGATTTCCTGTTACCCATTGATTATAAAACGTATATTATAAGTGTTGTGAAACACGTTATAATGGAATTAACCTCTTGATAGGGTTGATCTTACGAAGATAACCAAATTAACCTTTTGCATCTTTACGCTAATTACACTTCTGACGGAAGTTTAATAATAATGTACGTAAAGTGCCTAAGACATTGAAATCAGTCTAAAGTATCTCACTCAGAGAATACTTTATGGATGTAGATATTTATAAATTTGAAACAACGATTGAATCGTTAAAGTAGTTTAGACACTTACTAAGTGAGTTCAAACTGTCATAAGATGATTGTGTTTTAATTGTTTATATTAACTATAAGTGTTAAGCACCAACAGATTGAAATATTTATATTTTATTATTTTTACATTTTAAAATTCAATTTACATTATTTGATAAGTAATCCGTTATATTTAGTATTCATTAGATAATTAAATTTTGTCTACAAAAGACGCATTTGAATATTTATTTAATTTTATAATGGTTTTCAAGTTTATTAAAACATATTCACTTACCAACGTACTTTTTACTTTCACTTACTATAAGTGGGGTTTAACAAAATAATGGGTTTATTACTTCATAGTATTATTTCAAAAATTTAATAATGTTAGTATACAACAATGTTTGTGTACGTAACATAATCATTAATGTGAAAGTGATTACAACACACGCCCATGTCTCCAAATTCACTATGCCTATATTTAATATCATAAAACAAATAAGAGTTACTTTAATATTATAACGTCGAAATTTAGTTAACATTTTTAAATAGGATTCTCAATATTAGTTATAGCTATTGTACTGTATTCATTTCGTTACTACGCCGATAACAAAGCAATGCATATTTAGTAGATATAATAGTCTGAAATCATTTAATAATACTTATTAAGGATATCAGTTCACTTTAATTGTATTAGTGTAGCTTTATACCTGAAAAATTCTTGTTTTCACTGAGTATGTCAGTTCTATACAATAAGTAAACAAATGATTTTAGTTACCTAACAAGGAATGGAAGGGAATGAAAGTGGTTTAGCAATATAAATTGGAAGTAAGCCAAAAGATCATAGAGTATTATTTAAATAAAACACTCAAAGAATGGTTATATTAATCCGAAATTTACAAGTACTATTCTTTATTGATATGAGAATAAAGTTTACCTTTTATTATTAATCAGATGTATATCCACTATTTCATAATAAAATTGTGTAAAATAACTACGACACTTTTACAATCATTCATGTTATTAAATACCAATAATTATCACAACAAAACATAAACGCAAATACATTTTTGTTTGACACCAAAACTCTTCGTACTTACTTCAATATAT
>JAGFPH010003011.1:54052-89207 GCA_018207615.1 Philaenus spumarius
TAACTGTCAGTTTAATTGACTGTTAAACAAGTTTAAGAGCATTGCACAATATTGACAATAATAATTAGAAATATTGAATGTTGATGTTAGTACCGTAAATTGATCAGTCGTTTAACTGACTGTCAATCAATTTTAAGAGCATTGAAAAATACTGACAATGAAGATTATAGTCTAATAATTTTTAATGTAGATGTCAGTATTGCAAGTTTATCAATCAGATTTATTAGCTCTAGTATAGGATATTTAAACAAATGTTCAGATTTATTGCTTATATTTTTTTTTCAATTTTAATTAAATAATACAGTATGCTATAAATACTAAAATTGTAGCAACCTGAATAAACAGGTTTTAGTATACAAAACAAGTATAATTGTCGTTAAGGCAATTACTATAATTCAGACAGATACCTAGACTGCTTTATATTAACAAAAAGTTTAAATAAATAAATATTAAAATATTATGTGAAACCAAGGTACAAAAATATATGTTAAATTAAGTGTTTTGTAATATAAGTGTTTGAGTGGACATAGATAGTTGGCCTAATGATGCTGCCAGTAGCAGTGAAACATGTAGTCAAATATATAAGGTAAAATAAAACTAGAGACTCCAGTTGATATTTATGATACATATGAGTCTGTTAGAAAATAAAAAATACAAGAGACTGAACTTGTGTGGTTTATTCTATCCATGATCAAACCTTTTTTGTAGAAGCATGTCACGAACAGAAACCACGCAGATTTATAAAGATCGTTAACTACATGCTTGGTTTAGAGTTAAATTTATTGCACACGATTTTTTTACCTCGCATTTCGTTATTAAATAAAGTTTTATCAAGAAATAAACTAAATGATATTGGTGGAGTTATATTTTATAGTAATATATAACCTATATATCTTAGAATTTAATTTATTTTACAAAAGTGCTATATATCTGTCAGAGTTTAAGTTTTATTTAAAATTAGTTGTATGACAACACCCTACAAAGCAAATATGTTTAACAATTGGAACATTATTTTATATTTAAATCTATATTAGCTATCCTGACTATACGGAAAAATAAACGTAATCAGAAAATAAAGTTAAGAATTTGACGTGAAGTGCTATTTTGGTTAGTTAATTTTTCGAATCCCTTCAATGCCTATACGATAGTTTTAGAACAATCATTTTAACGAAATTCTTCAAGGTGCCTTTTTAAACAATAGTAGTAAAAAGTTGATTACGACTACAAAATCCATTGAAAGTCCATAAGACTTCTGTGTATACTATAGTAGTACATTATTATCCGTGAAGTTATTTCTTGTTAGTTTAATTATAACTACTAGAGGCTCTGCAACTGGACGCCTCACGTCCAAACCCCGCCTCGGCCTTTGGCCTCAGATTGCTGCTTCGCTTGCAGTTGAAAAATTCACTAAAGAATCTCGTTAATCTTTGGCTCGTTTGTACATAGGTTTGTAAAATTATGAAACCATGCTTAAATATATTAACAGTAATTACAACATTAATTATAACCTCAAATTCATGCTTTAGAAACGTGAGAGGCTTTCATTACGATTTTAGTCCTAGTTCTACTATCTTCTGTCAACTAAACTTTTGAAACCAGGCCTAAATATAGTAAAAATTATTGCAGAATTAACATAACCTCAATAATATGTTTCCGAAATGAGCCAGGCCTATATTACAAAATTGACTATTTGAATGTATCCATCTTTGCCAAGTTTACCTTTTTTTGAAAAAATAAATTGTTAAATCAGGCCCAATTTATTCTGATTCCAACGTGCTAATACAGTATAAATTAGCTTGTTTTTTAACAGTAATTAAAAACTATTCAATGAACAGCTGATAAAACAGTATAAATGGGCTTCTTTATAAACAGCTGTTTTGATCGCTTTATTTACTATTCCTTGTTATTTTGTAACCAACATGGCAACCCATAAGACCCTATGTTAAAATTTTGCAACTTTTAAAATAGATTTTCTAAAAAAATTGAGTTTTTACACGAAATACAACTATATGGGTGTACTTAAAAATCAAAACTACACCTAAATAAAAAATTTCTTTGAATTCGTTAGAGCCGTTTTCGAGATCCGCGACAGATACAAAGATACAAAGATATATATAAAGATAGATACAAGAATTGCTCATTTAAAGTAATAGGATATGTAAATTATGAAACCTGTGTTAATGTGTAAGTATTATATACCACATTATAATGCTCAGCCTTCACAACGAGTTTCAAAAAAGATACAAGGGCATTATTTGTAGACAAAGTGTGCTTTTTGGTGTACTTCAAATTTAACTGTTTTTTTCAAGAAGAAGAATATGAAGAATTTTAATATCAAATAAAACTGAACGACCTAGTTTAATTATAAATTAATATCATTATATTTTAGGACACATTATAGTTCATTTTAAGGGACTTCTTTTAAGATAGTTTTAAAAACTTTGCGAATTAAAAAAAAGTTAACTAAATATAATATAAAATCTAATATATTTAAGATAATTTAGACAAAAATATAAAAATATATATATAACTTTTATAAAATTGTATTACTATTTAAGAAATATTGTGCTACAAAAAACTGTATCTAAACGAAAATTGATTTATTTTACATAGAGTAAATTTAAATAAAATTGATTCCACGTAAGTAGAATTGAAAAGGTTATACACAAATCAATCCAATTTTGTTTGGCTCAATAAACAATATGGCAATCTAAACTGATATCTGTTCTGAGCACACACAAGGGGGAAGTAGTCGCTATGTGAGCTACATATTGGTAATAATATTGCGATGCAATGTAAATAACAGGAACATATCTAATAATAAAAGTCAAACAACATGCAGTGAAAAGATAAAACATTCTGTATTAATTTACCAACAATAATACAACAATCATGAGTTAGTTGTATGCTTGTTGGTAAATTAATCCTAAATTACGTTTTATTCCTAGTAACTTTTGTAAAATCTATTTAAAAAACTTGTACTAAAATTATAAAATGTTTCCCAATAGGAAAAAATCTATGTTTATTTGGAGTTTATTTAATATGTTTGTAGATTAAATCATATGAAACGCCTAAATAAAAACAGTCTTGCAATATCAACGGGCTTGAGTTATTCCAGTTATTACTATTTTTACATTTACAAATTGCTTTGAAGCTTTATCTTTTAAGCGAAGACTTTTTTATCTTTTTTTGTTATTTTTATGTTTCTGGGCTTAACTTCTGTTTTACTTAAGCTGTAAAATAGGTTTACATAAATATTGTTTATTATCCGTAACTTTGTTGTTTTATCGATTGGTCTTTTTTAAGATTTTTCCTACTTTTCATTATAATGTATTATATACCTAACCAATTCTAAACCAAATAAAATTACTAAAAGCGAGTTCAAACATGTCAACCCTTAACTTAATTGAAACAATCTGAAGAAAATATTTAAAACACATATATTTTGAGTTTAGGTGATTAATTTTTAAACACATTAATTTTATTTTCAATGAAATAACAACTACACGACCACACTCAGAGTAATAAAGCAGTTACATTTTTTTTAATCCATTTTAATATAACTATACAAAATTTCATTTGATTTTTATATTGACAAATTGAAATTATTTTAGTTCGGCAAAAAGCTAAATTGATTTATTGTCTTTATTTATTTATTTGTATTTTTTAGTTTTGTATTTAGGTTCTTTTCTGCCTATCCTTGTGTTACAGCGCTGGGTTTGGTATCATTTTAAGTTATTATTGTTATTTTATGTAAAGCTTAGAACAAACTTAAAATGATATTTTAATTACCTAAATAATAACTTATTTTAACACAGTTTTTTTAAGTTAACAATTTCAGTTAAAGAAAATTAACAGTGTGAGCCATTTTCTTACAAGTTAAAATTCAATTCTGTGGTATATTTTAGAGATTTTGTTACTGAATATTTGCACATAGATCCCACATTATTCAAATCATTTGTTTAAATATAAAAGTGAATATATCCAATTTCTTTAATTCACATACAATTATAATTTTACTGTAAAAAGTCAATTTAAAATTTAAAAAAATATTAAATATCCAACTGATTTATTCACATTTTAGTTAGCTTCCAGTTTGCACTTGCAACTTTATTATTAGTGAAAATTCAGAATATTTTATTTAAACTTATAAACAAACTTTTATTTAAGTTGTTTCTACTTTATCAAACTTTTAGTTAAGTAATTAAACGTACTTGTATAATATTTTTTTTCTAGAATTTATTAATTGTATTTTGATGTAATTAAATTCAAAGGATAACCTGATATATTTCAAACTCTACTTGCTATATAAGTAAATCAATGAATTCAAGTAGATTTGCAATAACACAAATAAAATTTATTAACAGATAAATATACTGAATAGTTACAAAATATTTTGTTGACTCAATTGAGTAATGGTAATAGTCTTCCATTTACTTTCTTAAAACAAATTATTAAACTACCTCAGTCTAGCTTAGATGTAGCACAAGATTATATAATGATATTTAAAGATTATGTTTGAAAATGATTAAGTTTGGAAGTGTTTTCTAATTAATATTTCATTAATATATCATAAATATCGCAGGGCAGGCCCTCGGCTTGCCATGAACCAACTGTTTAAAAACTCATTCATGAATTTATTAATGGACATTAAAAGTTTTGAAGTGTGCGTCTATTTTGGCTTAGAATTTAAAAGGAATTTTGTTTAAAGTTTTTTTATAGTTTTAGATAGTTTACTGTATTACAATATTTTTTATAGCGGAAGATACCAATTTCTGCTTTTAAAATCACTGAATTCGCTACTGGATAGTTATTTGAAAGACACTTTTTAAAAGTAGCGTAACTTTTTTATAAACGCAGGGATGCGTTGGCTTCTTAACGCTCTTAAAGATAGTACTCAACTCTAGTTGGCGTCTTTTCTGGTTGAAAAAGACCCGCCACATTAATCATGGGAAATTTGCATCGTCTTGCTTTGGGATTGGTTGTAGCTTCCCACGTGACTTCTCAGGGCTTTGTTACTATAGTGATATAGCCTAATTATAATGGCTTCTCGAAAAGTTGTACTTCATCAAAGTAACGCTTTATTATATTTAGATTATAATTATTCGTGATATTATTTGATTTGTATACGCCAAAATATTATTTTTTAACTAATTATTTACTATACCGCGTATAACGAAATAGCTCGGGCGATGGGTCTAAACGTATTTGCATTTACATTTACCAATTTTGATATTAAACTATACTTAATTCTCTAACATTTTGGATCCATAATTTAGAATTTCCTTATAATTTAATTTACTACTTGACTTATTATATTATATTCTGGCTTTAGAGGTATATTTACATCTCGGTTTGTTATTGTAGGTTGAACAGACTTCAAATTCTCCTACGACTTCTGCTGCACTTTGACAACATGGCCCCTGTACTGCCATCGTATTTCTAACACATGTTTCTAAACAACGTTAGTTTGTTATTTTAAAATGTTTCTACTATAGTTAGACTAGTTAAATAAAGAATGATTATATAAATATATGCATAGTGAGTTCGATTGATGCTTTGTGTAGTACTTATGCTAAATGTAACATGCTAAAAGTTAAATAGTTAATTTTGATAAGTCTGTTTAGTGTACAGTAGTATTGTGTTTATGGGCTATATTTCGTGTTCTAAACAGTGTTTTATCATAATAATTCAGTTTAGTTAAGTTCAGTGATACATTTTACATTGATTTAGTTGCTATGGTATTTTAATCTTAATATGAAATGGTTAATTTTATTATTTGGAAAGGTTTATTTGGGCTTCTACGCTTATGCATTACTAGGTTTGTTTATCAGCTTTTCTAGCTAGTGTTATGTGTTTTGGTTGCATAGTAGGATAATAAACTTTGACCTGGTGTTGAGATCATTTGCATCAGCTATTAGAATTTCATTAGATGTGATTTGAAACGTTATACGTGCTACATTGAATCAGGTTAAATACGTAGTTGTATTTCGTGTTGAAATTTGGATTACATCAAAACTGGCACAGGTACTTTTTGTATTCAGGAATATAACTTTCTCTCCTCAAATAAGAATTTATCTTGATATTAAAGACACCGTAATAGATTCTACCCCTGTAAAATTATCATATAGCCATGCATGGATGATTTGAAAGTTATTCTTCTTCCTTTCTATTTCTAACTGAATGCTGAACTCAAACCGAACTGTGTTTATTTGTAATATTGCTTTAAGGCTCATAAAAGGCATTAAATATTGATCGTAAAAAACTAGAGTTATAAAGCTATGCTAAAACCCAAAGAATTGCATGAACATTCACTTTTAATTGATGCTACTTTAACTATTATTTTAGTTATAAGAATGTGAAAATAACATTCAAATAAGATTTGCTTATGGTTCTGTAACTTTTAATAATGCACTTTATTGTTAGGCCAAACTACAACAAAAGTTATACATTTATTATTGTTATTAATACTTGTCCAATGGCAGCTCATACAAACATTCATATTTGAAACAGTTGAAGATTTTTAAATTTTGTAATACTTTACACCACTAATGATATATATTTTTTAAATTATTTATTCTTAGGTTATTCACTTTTATAAAAGAATATATAGACCTTTAGACCTTATTCAACCTCGTGATATGAACTACAAATAACAACAGAAAGTATCTTTGTCGGATATTTTCCACATGTGTTCACAATTTGTTAAGAAGCAATAGACTCGCAGACAGATCCAATTTCTATTTTATAGAAGTAGCATGTGTTTGAATACCGTACATATTGTTTGTCGTATAGTTTCAACGTGAATACACGTTGGATATATATTGGCATGCAAATGTATAACTCAGCATTTTAAGTTACACAATTTCAGTCAATATGATCAATAAAATAAAATTGTTTAGCAAAATATGAGGTATAACATCACGATGAAATTTGGATCTTTAGAGTTAATATTTGTCATGAATAATTGATTATTTTATTGAAAAATACTTTTTTTACAAAGGCTTAGAATAGATTATTAAAATATATAATGTATTTACTCTTAAAATATCTTATTTTCTTGTAGTTTAAAATATATTTTCGATTGAAAATACAATTTAAAATATATCGTAGTCGTAAATGTATTGTTCCCATTTGTTTAGAAAATAAAATTCTGAAGTTGTGCTTCATTCATGAAATAGTAATATATATTAATATTTTCTAGAAATATTGACGTTTAGCACATGATATTACCATAGTTCTCATATAAAATAAGCAATAATTGACTAACATTTTGTGATTACCTTATAATTTAATCATACAACATTTTGCTGATTTAATTAACATTTTAACAGTTGTATGTATTATCATCAACTAAGTGTGTACCGCCCAAAATGATTAGTTGTTAAAAATTTAGGATGAGTATTGCAATTTTACTTTGTATAACTTGCAATACCTGTTCTAAATACTTTACAGTCATGCACATGCTATTATATAATACAGTGTAACCAAAATCATAAGTTTTAATATAATAAATTTCAGTTTTAGGAGTCAATATATACATTTAAAATCCCACTAACTGACTGTTTACTGTTTTTAAGAATGTATGTGGTAGGGATATAAAATTGTCTGCAGAGCTAATTGTAGGCTCTAAGTGCGTAATATAAAAGGGTTTAAAAACATACGGATTCTGAGGCCCAAAAATGGCTTAAGGCCATAACACCAAAAACGCATTAATTCATCAGTTCTTTAGTACGTTCTACCCTTTTGAGAAAATGTATGTAAATTGTAATTAAAGTGAACACGAGATGCCACTTAAAACAAGTCTGCATTAAATCAGTTTTGCTTCAACATCACCAAATCCCTTTTCACGATCCTGACAGCGCAAACTTCTTCATTACTTCTCCATGGTTATTTCTATGGCTATTATTTCTATTTAAAATCACAAACCGTTTCCGAATTTGGAACATCTCTCTTATTTTTCACAGCTTCAAAATGATTAAACTTTACATACGTCAAAAATCTCACTACTGAACCAGGACCTTCTGAATACAAACTAAAAAAGACCAAAAACCATCACAAACCTACCACCATGAAATATAAATGTATCCGTATAAAGATGTGATTCAAAAAATGCTTCCAGTAAATTCATTAAACTGTAACTACTTCATATCCTTTACCTTGAAATGATCCTCCTGCAAAACGCACCAAGTGGATTAATCCAGTAATTTTATCATAAAAAAAGTAATTCCTTCTTAATTCAAGTAGGCCTACTCAATGTATTTATTACATTTACGATAGAACCATAGATGAAATACCTTTTTCAACCGACTCAGTGACAGTATGTTTAATACAAGAAGTAAACCATGATTTAAAATTACAAGGTAATACCAGTTGGAATTTTTGTTTATTTGTTATTGTTTGAAAATTTTCTCAGTAAGACTAATAAAGATGGCGGTACAGAGTATATCGCTGGTCAATCCAATACCAGTAACTAAAAAGATCTTTAGCTAACTTTTTTGGTGGTTTCAACTGCAGCAGACTAGACTATGACTTTAAACTCTGTTCTACTCTGCTTACCCTTTCAATTTAACCTAATAATACAAGTTTTAATGGTTTTGCTGTTTGTACCATTTATATTCATTATTGCATGAACACAAAACAAACTGAGGTGAACTATAACCTACAAATTGATTTGCTGAGACTCAAACAAAATTTATTACACAAAATATTAACGTATCGAAAAACCAAACTCTGATATTGTCATAATAAATTAAATTAAATTTGTTTTTATGCCTACAAAACTATAATATTTTCATCTAAACTAGAAAGTCACAAAGAGAAATATTTATGGAGGTGAATTTACAATTCAAAAGCATTACTGGGTAAAGGAATTAGAGATCAGACAAATTTGCATTGAGAAATGTTAAATGAAATTGTAAAGGGAATTAATTTGCATTCCAAAATTTAACAAGTTCAGAATAACATCCAGTATGCAAATAATGATATATATACTTAACATAGGGTTGTTATAATTCGGTTACATATCAAAATTTGCATTAGATATGTATTATGTATATTTGATAATTAGAGAATACATTTATACTTATTCCGTTTGTCGAGGGACCGATTAGTTTTAAAATATAAAACTAATAAAATATTTATACAAAATTGTTTACATATAATTAAACCAATCTATAGTAAGTGATCCATATTATAATGCTGTTACAATACGTTGAAACAAGTTCGTCCTGTGATTACTAAAAATGGCGTCTCTTTCGGATGTCAACGCAAGATGAATCCACTAGGAGACGTGGTGGAGTCTAGGCATTTTCGGCGAGCTAGCTAGCTTATAAAACACAGTTCACTTATATATAAATCACAATTTATTGGTTCATATGTACACAAGAAAAGGGCTAACATAAAATAATAACTTAAAGAAAACAAAATCACTTCTTTGTGATAGACACAAGGCGCACTTCGCGAAACAATAGAGTTTATGAATTTATCAGTTTGTAAGCTATACACATTAGTTAATTATTGAGAGGTTTTTATAGTTAAATTGAGAGAGAGAGAGAGAGAGAGAGAGAGAGAGAGAGGGAGGGAGAGAGAGAGAGAGAGAGAGAGAGAGGGGGGGGGGAGAGAGAGAGAAATCTTAGTTTAGCGCACTGGTATCTGATTTGAACATATCCTTTCCGTTGGACTTGGATCGGCAAACAGAAAAACGCTTGGCTTCTTAGCATTTCCGCACAAAGTAAATAATTATAATTGTGACCAATCAAATAGTAAAATCATAGGTCACGTGGCCGGCAAACAAGATAGGCGAAATTCCATTTTGACGGTTGACGGAATCTCTAGGAATGTATGTACTAACTTGAAAAGCATGGGAAGAGCATTTGTGTGGTGGGGAGCGCGGTAGTTTAAATAGGCGTTTTCTGTACTTAACAATCTAGATACACCTTGAAATTATGTGAATTAGATGTTTTGAAACTAGGTGACACATGTTTCAAGATTTTAATATTATATTTCTACGAAAAACATTGTTTTTAATTCAGAAACCTCATTAGTTTTTGATTGAATATGTTTTTTTAATAATAATTTCAAAACTTAAACCTCTGACCTTTTTTAAGGCATTTTGAAATTGAACATTTCTAATAAAAATGGTGTAGGCCTATCTTGATATAAACTTCTTTTTTTATTTGAACTAGTTGTTTCTGAGGATAAAACTGTTTAATGGAGGAAAATATAAATTCCACTACGTTATACATATTTATATAGTCGTTTAACTGTTAAATAAGAAGGCCTAAATGAATATTAATAAATACAAGAGTATATAAAGTAGTCTACTTTAAAAAAAACTTTGTAGTATATCATACTCAGCAGGAAATAAACGTATACATACATGCTTAAAAGAAATAATTTATAATTAACGTTTTTCCGTAGAGTTATTCAAAAATAAATGTAATTAAATACTGTAGATGAATTAATATGTTTTAAATGTGATTTTCATTTTTGTCATTATGAAACTATTTATTTATTGTAATAATATTGCCTCTAAATTTATTCGATTAAATATATTTGACAAACGAAATTAATGTATGGTTTTAAGTGGGCGCGCCTCCTTTTGTTACGTGAGTGCGCGCACGGGGTCGTTCACCACCCCAGCGATAAAAACATCTGTTTTAGCTACTTTGAATCAGTTTTTTTTGGTAACCATACTTATTTCGGCTGTAGAATAGGTAAACAATGTATTTGCATGAAATTCACCTTAATTTCACAAATTTTTTATTCGAATTACCTCAAAACTTAGTCGAGCGACCAAGCACAATCTTGCGTTGCGATAGGCCTACAAATATTTTGTAAACGGTAATTGTTTTGTATATTATGAACATTGTAAAAACACAGATTTATAAAGTTTTAAATACTTTATTGAATCACATATTTATTATATTTTTTGTATACTTTAGCTTACGATGCACACGTAGGGTGTGAAGCTCTGTCAGTTTCAAATTAATATAAATCAAACTATACAGCGTAAATGTTTTAAAATACTAATAATTTTTTTAAACAATTTGCAAATAAACATTAAACCCGAATATAATTTTGAGTTTTACAAATTTGTATCTAAGTTGTTGCTAGAGTTTTTTCATACTGTTAGGTGAGAACTTACCAATACATAATTTACAAATATATTTCGGCCACATATGCTAAAAACAACTGTACTTATTCAATAATTATGTACTAATATATTTACACAAAAAACGATTTACAAATCTATTTCGGCTTCATATGGTAAAAACAACTGTACGTATTCATTATACAAAGTAACACTAGTGGGCTCGCGGGGTAATAGACGACCCCGAACATACGACACTGGTAGGTAACACGAGTACGCGCGCGGGGGCCAGAGCGACCCAAGAGTGCAGAGTTCTATTGTCACGGACTGTACGCGTCACTGGTTAAGGTTAGCGCAAAATTAACAGTTGCTAGGGATGACGCATAGACCACCTAAAAGGTAGCTAGCAGCACTACACTAATACCAACCAAATGTAGGAAATATCACAAATTAAATTTCCCTGGGGTCGTTTCGGCCCCCGCGCGTGCACTTAAGGGTTAATAGTTGCCCTTATGTATCTGTATATACAATAGAAGTCCTGAATGAATGACTAATTCAAAAAGCAATGTAGAGCCAAAATATTGAATTTATGGGTTGAAAATGGGCACAATACGATTCATCCCTAGCTCTATAATGAATAAAACATCTGATTTGAATCAAAAGCTTAGCAAGACATTTATAGATATGGCCTAAAATGAACCAATATACTAGTTTAAATCCATTTACATTAAATACCATATCTACTTACTTAGAACATTACTTAGAAAACTTATATTTAGTTAATTATTTTTTACAACAACGTTTTTAACAAAATAAAACAAAAAATTTACTAAACAAGCTTACTGTATTTTAATCTAAAACATCTGCTGTTACATATTACAAATAAAACCGCTGATTTTGATCGTAAACTTAACACAATTTTAGGTTAGTACTGAACCAACAGCATGTATTTAAAAACAGGTCTTGAAAGCATTAAGATTTATTACCATAGCAATCGTATTGTAACATAGAATCTAATAATTATTCTTCACAACCGATATGTCAAACAATATTATATCATATTTTGAATTTGAATAATTATACTATTATAATATAATAATTATAATATTACAATATAGTAATATTATTATGTAACAATGTTATAATTATAATAAGTATGCAAACATTGTGATCATTATAATGTAAGCAGTATTTATTTAGTGACTAATGTTTTTGAGTGAGGTATTAGTGTTATGCCCTCTACATAGAATTCTAAGAGTAATTAAATGTGTAAGGGATAATTATAATTATATAAGCGCTTACTTGTCTATATATACTATTAGCTGACAGGACAATGTTCGCTATTGCAATAATATGGTTATCTACAGCAAACGTTACAGGTTAAAGTATTTTAGCTGATACTGTGTGTATTTTTAGACAGTGTTTTTTTTACCGTTTGCCTTTGTGCTTTTACGCGATTTGTATTAGAAAAACACTTTCTTCTTTTTTTCCTCGTTTTTTTGGTATTTGTTCTTGATGCGACCGAACTGCATTAGATGATGATGTGCATTGTTTTGATAGGGTTGGAAGTTGAAAAATTTTGAGAACATCGTCTGAAAGCTGTTATTGGGAAGGTGACTGTATTTCCTTCACACTAATATCCATTGAGTTGTCAGGTAAAGAAGGTATAAGTGGAATGAGAACAACAAAGTGACCTCTCGTCATTTCCTCATTAAACCTTAGCCTCCCCACTCCCTCAATCAGTCCGCCAAAACTCTTCAATAACAAATAACCATCTCTGAACACCTGAAATTCATAAAAAATATTTCTGATGCTGCTTGAATTTCACAGGAAGTTCCAAAAGTTACCGGTTTGTTCATATCCGCGATATATTTTTTTTTTGTTAAATAAATATCTCCTGTTACTTTTAAAGTATATGGTTTGAACCTGCGCCAATTGTTTGAAACATGACGAACAACTCTGATCCTCACCTCAAACCCCAGTGAATCGTGTCATGTACAATTAAAGTCAAAGAGTAGAATAAGCATTGGCCATCTGGCCTAGAAGAAACTATGGCATACTCCATTAACTTGTATGCCCTTCACTGTTGTTATATGAAGCTAAATTTTATACTTAAGTGAGTAATAATAAGTTACAGTAAAATAAAAAATGTAATATATTACTTTGTAAAAATGTATAAAAGGTAAAATTTTGTCTAAACTTACTTCAGTTAGAGAAACATCAATCTTCTTTACGAATCTTAAAACGCTCAAATATAATAATTATTATTATAATTACTATGTATCGCCTATTCCCTCTCCACGCTCTGACTTGCGATACGCGAGATCCCAGAAGCAAAGGCAAGCGAAAGTGCCCAACGGGCCAATAGAAGTTATCACTTCAAAAATGTTTAAAAGTTCTTTGCCGTTAACAACATATTATTTAATTTTATAATTTGGTTTTTCACATTTGTGAACTTAATATTTGTATGATTAAAACTTGGTTTTAGTAGTTGCTTTTATTTCTACACTACATGTTGGTTTACTCATGAGCCTTAAATTATATCTACCATAAACTATCGAATATTGTTAAGTTTGGTGTCGCATTTATTTCATCAAACTTACAAATTAAAAGTTACTTAATGCATGGTAAATTCAAGTTTTATTTTTTCCTTTCCACCATTCTGATATTTAATAATATTTGCTATTACAGTACTTTATTGTTAGCTTCTTACAATTTTCCTTCCAATATAAATATTTCTTCACCTTAACGAAAGGTCATAAAAGTAAACACAAGTATGACCTAGAACAGTACGAAGTCTTTATAATAAAAATGGTACTACTTATAAATTTTAGGTTAAAACCAGTATGTAATGTCTGAGTTAGAGGATATATTCAGTAGGAGTTTTAGTATATTTCTTATACAAATGTTTCTTAAATTTTAAGTATTTTAAATACTTGCAGCCTGAAGGAGATTAACGTTAATGATTCTCTAGAAGCGTTGTAGAAATAAGATTGATCAGCTGTGTAAAATGGATGAAGCAATTTTATGTTTGTATTATTCTAAATATTACAATCACTCGTCGTCCTTTCTCTTACATAAGATAATATTAGATCTTATTATAAAACTATAAGACTAATGAAGACAAATTTAAAAGCTCCTATTTTTTTACAATATATGTTTTACCAATAAAGCGATATATTTGTTGAATGGAAAATTGAGCCGATATGGATATAATTACTAGTCTAGCAAATCATTCATTCACTGGTTGACAGAAAAACACTTTTGACGAATTAAATACTGTAAATATTTCTAAGGACAAAGTTAGTTGTAATATTAAATCTCCTTTATTTGTATTTGGAAAAATAGAATAAAGTAAATTCTATTTTTACTGCACTTGATTGTTCATTAACATAATTTTACAATATACTTATTAAAGTAATAAAACTGCTTTTTCCTGATGGAATTCTAGAAATTAGGTTAAAGTAGTTCACCACTACCTGTTAATTAACTGAATTATTCAAGCCATGCTGATTATACAAGGATAAAACTGTATTTGCCTTTGATATAAACATGACAGAGCTTTACTGCACAAGAGCAGTGTTGTGCAAACGAAGACGTTATACGTTCTATGTTACCCTATGTCTGTTTAGATGTTGTTGCTCAAGAAACGGTGATACAAAACTGCTTCTAATAACATCAATGACTAAACACAAATAATACTACACGAAGCACCTAAAATGCCTATTCTTGTACAATATATTATGATATGATCCTAATCGTAAACTGCAGTCAAGTTTTAACATTATTTTATCACAAATTATAAGCTGACATGCAGCAAAAAATTACCCTAGTTATTGTTTTAGATTTAATCACTTTGGTTGCTTGTATAATAATGGTTTGTTTCAAGGTCGTAATTTAGCCAACCAAAGAAGATTGATTGAAATGTATTGTAATCTCGTAACAATGGGTTATCATAAATTATCACTGATTACGGTTTGGTTTTAATACGTGGTTGTTTAATGGTAGACATAAATCGAGGAAGAAACCAACTACTGTAATTCTCTAATGTCGATATCTTCGTTAATTATTTCGATTTAGAGGAAAAATTTTAATCGAATAAATTCCGACATGTAACTATGATTACAGTAATGAATAAATTTGTATAATTAACTGGTAGTGGCATTTTTATGAAATAAAAAAACAATTTATATTATCAAAATAATTTTTAGTAATTATTAATAAAAAATAGAAATCAAATGACTTTTATTAATAATTAATTACTTTGTTACAATCTCAATTTTTATGTCACTGTTATTTTAAGTGAAAGGTTTAAGTAATTTAAATGCTATTTCGTTTTATTTGTTTCCAATGGTTTATGATCCCAATATAATAAAACTCATTACATTCACTGTTATTATTAAAATGTACAGTTTTACGTAGACGTTAGTAATCATAATATATAATACTCGTTATTGTTTATATAAATTTTATCTTAAGTCTACACATTTAGCAAATATTGTATATGCGTACACGTTATTTGGGTATAAACTGATTAGTTTGCTGGGAATAAATGCCTTAGTGGTTTACTTGTGCTCTCTGAATACATTTTATATAATTCACAGAAGTCACAGAAATTATTTTAGATGTTTACACAATTTTTAAATATACACAAATATAACTAGTTTAAAGTATAATATTTACATGCCACAGGCTTACCTAATGAATTAATTATTCCCGCCTCATTGAAAGTAACAAGTGTTATGTTGAAGTTTTAGTTATGTTTCGTTACAGCTAGTTAGACAAGGAAGCTCAAGCAAAGTAGAAATTATAAGTAATAATTAACTCAGTTCAGAAATGTATATAATATTGTTAGATATTTGTTAGAACGCCATTAAAGATTTTAATCTGTGAAGTATAATTTATTGGTGTAATAAGTTTTCCATTCTGAAATAATTTGAGGATGAAAATGTCGGTCAGCTTGAGTAAGAGTAAATATACTGAAGCCTATATAATGAAGGGTAAACAATTTGGATTTCAAAATAGTTTTAAAATTTAAATTATACATATTTTGTTTGCTAGTATAATATTAGTACATTATGAGTAGACAAACCGTTTAAATAATTTTAAAAACAATAAAGCGATATAAATACAAACCAATAATATGTAATATACTTTTCGAGAAGCAAATAATCTTGAAAGTATTTGCATGTTGGCTATACATGTAAAGAGGGTCTGTACGATTTGTTATATTTGTAATGGAAAGGTTTTTACAAGGTTCGTATGTTTTCTATAAAAAATGATAATTCGTTGACCAAATATCTTGAAACTGTTTAAGGTTCTTATTCAACACGACTAATTATTGGTTTACAATAAAAACTTTATATTATTTAACACTCAAACTATACTGTAATTATTAATTTATTATTCCAAAATGAAAAATGTCAAGTACTTCATGGTTGTAATATTATTTCTATTAAAAATATATTAGTTTAAATAATCTAAAATCTATGTTCACAAGGATATTCTTTTTAAATTTAAATATAGCTGTAAGAGGAATATTAATTTGTACGAATTACATATAATACTTTTGTTTACAGTTGATACATGTATTTATATTTCTACATCTAAGTTATCAAATCCAATTTTAATATTAATTTAAACCCCAAAGCTGTGTTTTATGAGTTCTGCTAAATTTAATCTTAGTAAATATTTTTTAATATTCGTAGAAACACGAATTATTATTAGTTATTATGCAACATGTCCATGTTGTATTCACATTACAATGGAGACCAATCGTTTCAACACTGGAAAAGGGAGAAATCAAATATCTTATAAGATACAATAAAAATTGTTATTTACAAATAGTGTGTATTTAATCTATTTGTATCTTTCAAATAAAAAATGACTCTTTTTTACAATAAATATGCGCTTAGAATAAAATTTTAGCGTTGATACCTCAGTTGGTAGCCAATCATCGGTGCTTCTGCCCTCAGTAGTCCCGTCTGTCAAAGATTCAAGTTGGGATATTTTCGTTTGCTTTACCTGTGTATTTTTTACTCCAATAGCCTTTTTAAATCTCTGAGAAATCGTCAAGACGTGAAGCAAACACAAACTATTGTAAATTGAATGTATACTATAATAAGGAAATCAAATTTGAAAATATAATTACTTAACAAAATATAAGTGTAACGTAAACTTCACTTAGTACCAGAGGCTTTTCTATATATACATAAAATCGAAATGCCACCGACTCACTGATGATCACTATATCTAAAAAACGACAAAACATATTAACTTAAGACTTAACATGGTGATTCCCCTTATGCTCTAGATGTGCAATAAGACGAGATTTTAAAATATTTAGCGTGTAAGGTTATTAAAACGTAAAAAGCGTTAGAAACATAGAACAAATCCAAATACCACTGACTGGCTGATGATCACTATTTCTCAAAAAATACCAAACCTATTAACTTGAGACTTAAGATAGTAGTTATCCTTATAGTTTAGATGTTCAATAAGATGGTATTTCAAACTATTTTGCGTTTAAGGTTATTACAAAGTAAAAAGCGTTAGAAATATAGATAAAAGCCAAATTCCACTGATTCACTATTCATAACTATTTCTCAAAAACGACAAAACATAATAACTTGAGACTTATATCCTCTGGATGTGCAATAAGACGAGATTTTCAAATATTTTGCGTTTAAGGTTATTAAAACGTAAAAAGCGTTAGAAACATAGAAAAAATCCAAATACTCCCGATTGGCTGATGATCACTATTTCTCAAAAATGACAAAACATATTAACTTGAGACTTAACAGAGTGGTTTCCCTTATGCTCTAGATGTGCAATAAGTCAGGATTTTAAAATATTTTGCGTTTAAGGTTATTAAAAGGTCTTTAAATAAGATCAATCTGCTGCTTGCTAGCATAAGAATTCACAAAAGTTAGCAATTTCTGTAGCCTCCTCTGGCATAGCAGCAACTTTATTTTACGGTGGGAAGACAGCACACTCAGCCTTTAAACTTCCCTTTAACTTAAACCACACTGAAAATCCTCTGTGCAACATCTCAAAGCAGAACGATGTAGCACACGTTCTCAAAGAGTGCAAGTTGATTGTTTGGGATGAGGTCACCATGGCTCATAAGGGAGGAATAGAAGCACTCGACATAACTCTCCAAGATATCCGAAGTAATAAGGAGCTAATGGGTGGAATGACTGTCTTACTCGCTGGGGACTTCAGGCAGACACCATCTGTCCTTCCGCGAGGAACACGTGCTGACGAGGTTAAGGCCTGCCGCAAGTCATCCAACCTGTGGACCAAAGTCCAGGTGCGATCCTTATGAGTGAAAATGAGGGTGTATCTTAAAGAGGGCAATGGTGCAGAGGAATTTTCTAACCTACTTCTTCAAATTTGAAATGGGAATCTACATGAAGAAGATGGGAAAGTAAACATTACTACAAATCTGTGTGCAGTTGTCAAGGATCTGAACACTTTCAGTGAGAAATTTTATCCACACTTGAAAACTTTCAGTATGGAAAATCTAACGTGGCCCAAAGAAAGAGCCATTCTGACACCAACTAACGACACAGCAGTGAACATCAACAAGTCTTTGTTAGACCAACTTCCTACTGAGATGGTGAAATACCAATCTGTGGACTCTGATGTTGAGGTGGATGATGCAATTCACTACCCTGTGGAGTTCCTAAACACTTTAAATCCACCAGGAGTTCCACCTCACAATCTCCGTTTGAAAGTTGGATCACCAATAATGCTTCTGCGCAACTTGATACCTCTGCAAAACTTTGCAATGGCACTAGACTGCAGGTTAATGCTTTGCACAGACACGTTATTGAAGCTAACATTATCACAGGCCGTGGTGCTGGAGAAACAGTGTTTCTACCTCGAATACATACCATTCCATCTGACTACCCTTTTCAGTTCAAACGTTTGCAGTTTCCCGTCAAAGTATGCTTTGCTATGACATTAATCAAAGCGCAAGGTCAGTCTTTGAAAGTGGCTGGGGTGGATTTAAGAAATTACTGTTTCTCCCATGGCCAACTATACGTAACCTGTTCCCGTGTAAGCTCACCTGACAGTCTGGTGATATTGCAACCTGAAGGCTGCACAAAGAATATTGTTTACAAGATGTTCTTTAAATAAGCATATAAAAAGGCTGTTCTTCGACAGGTATTAATAAAACTAAAAGCTAAATATTTTATACACTTAAGCTAAGAAAGTAGTACATAGTGTAAATAGCGTATTAACAAAATGTATACGGAAAGCCTTTGGAATTGATATTTTTTATCGAGTTCAATTCGTAGCGTAGCACGGGCACCCAGCTAGTATCTAAATAATTGTAACCAAATAAGTTCAACTTGTTGAAATAATAAATACTACTATGGTTTTGTAAATCTGATGAGTAAATAGCTGTCTTAAGTTTTACGTAATGGACAAAATGAAACGAACCTGACTAAAATGGAATAAATATGAATTTATATTAAATGTAGCACCTAGAAAATATAATGGAATATAAAAATGCATATTTGGTTTAATTGCCAATTAATAAATTTTAATTTTACTTATTGTTGACGTTGGAATCTAGTTTTAAAATGTTATTATTATAATTGTTTGTGTAATTTCCTGTTAACATTGTAAAACAGATTATATTACTTAAATATCTTCTAAAACTAATACTGGGTGAAAATGAATTCTTCATGTGCGCCATTTATGAACTAATTAAGTATGCATTCACATTCCATCTAGGTACAAAATATTACTTGTCAGGATTCTTGTGTTAATGGTCCATAAGATAAGGCGAAGTATCACATCACCTGTGTATATCAAATCCCAATCTCAGCCATATATATAGGATGAGACAAAATGTTTATTTTTGTTTTTTTAATGTAGGGTGATGGAAGAAATTAAACAAAAAAAATTTTTTCTAGAAATTTCATTGCTTAATTTATGTATAATATATAGAATTCAAATAACAATATGCAAATAATAATAATTCTTTAGCTAATAATATGCATATATAAATTTAGTTCGGTTCTCTATCTTTAATAATAAAATAATAGCCTTTATCTTAGTTCTTAAAGTCTTTAAAATAGGTTCGACTAAAATATGTTTCCAAATTATAATCAAAGTTTAGCGTTATGTTTTTTTATATCTACATAACAAAACCCTGTTAATTAGTATTTAGTGAACAACATTTTGGGTTACCTGTCATTTTACCGACAAAACATAAGGCATTTTCCTGTAGAATATAAGCCTATGCTTCAATATTTTCTTTGTCATCTTTGCATTTAGCTTTATATTCCAGACAAAGGTTAACTTACACCTTTGTTAAGACTTTTGTTTTAACATTTAGTATGATGAAGACAGATTTACTAGTTAAGCGCATGTAAACATTAGTAACTAGGCTATAACCAGTCCTGCGCAAGGACGTTAATGGTTGAGACTTTTACTAACTTTCCACTTTTCCAACTCTGATACACTGCTTCCCAACACTCAATACATCTCACTAAAAAATTTAAAATAACAGATCACAAGTTTGTTTTGGTAAAAGACAATTTGTATATGCATTATTATCTGTACGCGTAGAAAACAACATTTTGCATCAGCATTAACAAGCTTTTTAACTATATAAAATAAAAACACACAAACAAAACAAACTATTTTAAACAAACTAAACAAAAATGCATTAACTATCATTGTAACATTATGTGTGAACATATATGTCACTAATAAACGCACTAACAATATTTAAAATTTAATGACATATTAATTTCATAAAGAACCAGGGTGTAATTTATTTAATTTAAAATTTACTTATAGCCTATATTGAGCTATTACTTATATATAAGCTCAATTATTATAATTTTCTTCTAAATGATAATAGTGTCGTTAAACTGTACACTGTAAGAAACAATTTATTTGAATTGCAGCTGAAAAGGTAATAACTGTCGGGTAGGAAAACTGCTGATTTAGTCAAATATTTCAGTTAAATGTGTTTCGCAATAAGCTCTACTCCACCCATTCGTGTGGTGTTTCTTTCTGAGTTAAAATAAGGAGGAAAAATGACGACTGCACAAAAACTAGTTTATTATTATTAATAATAATAATCCAACATTTTAAAAGTTGATTTATCGAGAAAATAAACAGGGACAAAATTGAACTGATTACTGAAAGAGACGTCAGAAACCATTCAGAGGTAGTTTTCAAATTGAAATAATAATACTCAGCCTAACATAAACTATTATCGGTTACTCAAATCTTGCTTCTTTTAAATTCGAACTTGGTCAATATGCTCGAACCTAAACTGGTTTTATTTTGCAGCTATTATTCATTATTCAATGTCTTAAGTATTTAACAAACTTAGGAAATTAATCCAGAAACAAAGGCAAATATAAAATGATTACCTGTTAGTAAGGTGATAAAACCACGTTACAGGTGTAACGATCCTGATTGGATTATATTTTATGTATAGCCCAAGTGAGGTAACAAGTTGTATGACGTCACTAACACTATTACGTCCTAAGACTACAGCATTTATATGTTAACGTCTACTTATATCCACAAAATTGTTAGGTGGTTAAGCAAGCTATATAGATTTAATAAGTAGCATAATATTTTTTTGTAACACAACTCCTTAAGTCGTTTTTAAAGACATTGATTATTCATTAGCTGCTTATAGATGCCTAAAGTTAATTACATTTAAATTATTTATTTGGTTTTTTTACATGCATGTTTCAAAGTTAAATGATGTACAGATTTTATAATATCAAAGTACTTTAAGATATTACAATTTTGTTGATGTTGCATCTATTATTATACTGTCTTAAAAGAATAAATTTGTCATTAAATTAATATTTGTAACTACACGCAGTTGTAATAACTATAGTGCTAATTAATTGTTTGTGTTTGTAAATTACACTGTGCATATGACATTTTAACTGCGGCCACAATTTAATTGTATAACTGTACGATATTAATGTACTTCTGGTCTTCTTGTTAATTTGTAAACTATTTTAGGATGGTTAATTTTTAAGATTATTTTTATATTTATGTTATTTTATAGTTATGTTTTAAACGATGATTATATCGTTTACAATATTTCGTGTTAGATAAAAGAAAGAACACTAATGGTATCATAACGGTGTCTGTTTCGACCGTTTTACTCAGAGTCCGTTTCATATAACTTGAAGAAATTTTGTTCAGTGATTGTTTTGGTTTTGCTTAACGATTTACACTAAAACCAAAAAAGTGAAAGAATTTCTATATTTGAATTGCTGTTTTCCAAAGTAATAATTCACAATGTTCACTGTATTTGTAAAACTGTAATTTCTTTTGATCTGAAATTTTGTTCTCTGATTTCATTTACCCTCGAATGCTCCTTAAACATTATTTTTGTTTAGTATCCAAAATGTAAAATTGTGAAAATGAAGTTATAAAACGTTTAAAACACTCAAGTTTTTATTATTGAAGATATTGTTTTGTAACTTAATATATTTGAGTCCTTGTAACTAGAAACTTTATGTATAAAAACCTACATTCCAAACCTATATAGTAGAGACCGTTATAAAAACGAAACACTTACTGCTGCTACGTGGCGCAACACATCATCAAGCCTAACGCAACGGAAACTTTCACGTAACATTAAATTTTAGGTCAACATTGCTCTTTTTATTCACCAATGTTCCCAGAAATGCTTTATTATTTTTGTTTATACACTATAAGTACATCGTATTATTTTATAAAAGTAGTGTTTTAAGTTAATGAACATTTGTTTTCACACTTTAATGCATATATATAATGTTTTGGTAATTTTATAATGTTTCTCTATACATTTTTTTTTTACTAAAATTAATTCAACGATGTACTCTTTTTTGATGATGCAATTTGTGTGTTGATATATGCAATTAAAATATTTATTGATGTAACATTTTTTGTAATTGTTTTCATAAATGTAAAATTTTCGTTATTTAATTCTAAATAGAACTGTATAAAAACATTTATCAATTTCAAATTTCTTATTTTGAAAACGCCAGTTTTTATGTTCGATCTACACGACTGCTAACAAAACTAGGCCTAGTTTGAAACGCAATTTAGGAATATTTGCTTTACGCAAAAATTAAATATTATTAAAACAAAGTGTAGAGAATAAATCAAAAAATTGAACTGTACACTTGTAAATTATCCTTTCATAAAAGTGTTTGACTTAAAAATATTTGAATAACAAAATTGAGAACAAATATAGAAATCTCTCGTCCGTACAAGCTGTACAAGATGCGCGCGCAAACTCCTATGTCTAGCCATGTTATAAAAAGAAATTAGGGTTCAAATTCAAACGTTAGATGAGACAGTATTTGCAGTCACTTTCCCACGGTCCTACAAAATAAAATGTTCAAATATAGCATATTTGACTTACAGGAAAAGTGAGCTTGCAGCATTATGTTTACAATGATACCAAAATATCTCTAAAAATAGATTGTGATCACACAGATATCACGTGTAATAAGTAACGCTGTTTATTGGTTGGAAAACTGACCAATTGCAAGGGTCTACAAAACGCCCCACAACTTTATAACTCTTTTTCCGATTTTTGATTGGATGGCAGTATTAGATAGGAGACGTTATGAAGAATCCAACGATATCTATATTTAATTTAGAAGAAGTACTGGGCGGGCTTTAGAGATAGAAGAAAGATGCGTTATTTCGTTGTGTTTTAGGATGAAATATGGTGAATATTCGGGCGCCGAGAGTTGAGTTATTTCGTTATGTTTTGTATGAATATTCGGGTTCAGATTGATTTGTAGAAAACTAATAAACTGCAACGATGATTACGTATGCAAATATACGTTTTAGAAAAAATTTGTAAATACAAAAAAAAAAAATAAAGTTTAGATCATTACCTTTCCAGCGGTTTTTGATTTATTGCGATTGGATGATTTTTAGGGGGTGAAATACTCATTACAAGTAGAGTTGTTGTCAAAGTTGATCTATTTCAAGTGCCACGTCCCCACGACTACTCAAATTGAGCAGACTGACACTAGAGGGTTAAAACAAGCCTAAATTTTTTGTATTATCTTAACTCTAAGTGGGTCGAAATACGTTTTTGGTTCGTATGTCACATGAAAATATGACACATTTTGTATCATGTTCTTAATAATTTGATATGATTTATCAAATTTGAAAATAATTTTAAATTGCCTCCTATTATGGGAATTTTTATTTTGATAGGGGTATTTAGCCTTATTTATAGTGTTTAACCAGATTATACAGTCTTTGATGATATTTAGCTATTGACAACCCTGCATATGGGGCTGGTATGTATTAAATATGTAAATAAAACTTTAAACATGTTTTCCGGAAATCACATATTTTATTCACAAAAGGAACATTTTATTAAAATATATCTAACATAATGATCTGAAATATTCAGGGTTTGTTTAATGGATATAATACAGGTTTTAAAGAGAGCATTTTGTAATATAGGTGATCATTTTTAAGTTATGACTGAGAACTATGGTAAAACTGGTCAAAATTCTATTATTTTATAAAAATAATGACAAAATGTATTAAAATGGTTGTATTGCAAAACCCTCATGTTAAATTTTGTTATAAGTAGTACAAACACTATGATAAAATTTAACTAATTTTGACCCAGTAGTTTTTGAGAAAATGCTCCTTAAATATTGTATTTTTAACATGCCGAGATACGATGCTCCCATAACATTGAAGATATCGTTTTGGTACTTAATATATTTGAGTCCTTGATTCAGAAAACTAGAAACTTTATGTGTAAAAACCTACATTCCAAAATTATATAGTAGAAAATGTTATAAAAACGAAGCGCTTACTGCTGCTACGCGGCGCAACAAATCATCAAGCCTAACGCAACGGAAACGTTCACGTATAATTACATTTTAGGTCAACATTGCTCTTTTTATTCACCAATGTTCCCAGAAATGCTTTATTTTTGTTTATACACTATAAGTACATTACATTACTTTATAAAAGTAAAGGTTTTAGTTAATGAACACTTGTTTTCACTCTTTCATATATAATGTTTTGGTAATTTTATAATGTTTCCTATTGATTTTTTTTTTTTTTTATTAAAAACTAATTCAACGACGTACTTTTTTAATGATGCAATTTGTGTGTTGATATATGCAATTAAAATATTTATTGATGTAAAATTGTAAAAGTTATTAGCTCAAGAAACGAAACTAAATGTTAAATTTTAGGCCTACATAACACGTAATAAAAAGTTTTTGTAATTTTTTTCATAAATATAAAAAAGTTTCGTAATTTAGTTCTAAATATAACTGTATAAAAACATTTATCAATTTCCAATTTCTTATTTTGAAAACACTAGTTTTTATGTTCGATCTACACGACTGCTAACAAAACTAAGCCTAGTTTGAAACGTAATTTAGAAATATTTGCTTTACCCAAAGATGAAATATTATTATAACAAAGTATAGAGAATAAATCAAAGAATTGAACTGTATACTTGTAAATTATCTTTTCATAAAAAGAATTATTAGAATAACAAAATTGAGAACAAATATAGAAATCTCTCGTCCGTACAAGCTGTACGAGATGCGCGCGCAAACTCCTATGTCTAGCCATGTTATAAAAAGCCGTTAGGGTTCAAATTCGAACGTTAGATGAGACCGTATTAGCAGTCACTTTCCCACGGTCCTACACAACAAAATGTTCAAATATAACACATTTGGTTTACAGGAAAAGTTAGCTTGCAGCATTAGGTTTACAATGATACCAAAATATCTCTAAAATATCTGCTACGTGGCGCAACGGAAACGTTCACGTATAATTAAATTTTAGGATAACATTGCTCTTTTTATTCACAAATGTTCCCAGAAATGCTTTATTTTTGTTTATACACTTATGTACCTCCTATTACTTTATAAATGTAGTGTTTTAAGTTAATGAACACTTGTTTTCACTCTTTAATGCATATATAATGATTTGGTAATTGTATAATGTTTCTCTATTTATTTATTTTTTTATTATAAAGTAAATCAACGATGTACTATTTTTGGATGATGCAATTTGTGTGTATACATATATATTTTTTAAATCATTATATAATTTCTTTGTTGTTATTTTAATTCATATTAAATAACTTTTGTTGCATTTTGGTCGCTAATTGTAAATGTTTGATAGGCCAAACATTGATCAGGGTTAATACTTTCGTCGTTACTGTTTTTCCTTAAATCCTAGATAATATTATTACCTTTAGCCTATTTGATTTTTTTTAATAATAAGAAAAATGTGCTGTAGTATTTCCAAAAGCAGAACTAAAGTTATATTAAAATTACACAATTTGAGAACCACAATAAGTTGTTTGCGGTCGTTTTTACGTTGTAATACAATCATTGCAGTGTAGTCATACAAGTCATTTAGTACTTTGACAAATTACTTGCAATTTATTTATCTCTAAAGTCGTTTGAAATATGACCTCTAGGAATACAAACAAGAAACGATATTTATAATTTTCTCTTCATTTTAATTGTTTAATGTTTTTACGTATGAAGTAGTCAATAATGCTTAACAAATATTCTATACATTCCATTCCTGCAACTGCATGTTACAACTTCATAGAATTTATTGCATTATGGGTAAATAGTAATAACCCTTATTCCGTTGCTTCCGAGTATTTTATTTTAGTCATCTAACGAAATAAATCTATATATATAAAAGCCAAAACCCACTGACTCACTGACTCACTCATCACGATTTCTCAAAAACTACCGAACGGATTGGAATGAAATTTGGTATGTAGCTTCCTCTAGGGCCATATGTGCTCACTAAGAAAGGGTTTGAAAAAATTAGAAATTTTAGGGGGGTTTGGGGGGATCAAAGTTATTAAAAAATAACATCTTCAAAACTACCGAACGTATTTGAATGAAATTTGGTATGTAGCTTCCTCTAGGGCCATAGGTGCTCACTAAGAAAGGGTTTAAAAAAATTCGAAATTTTAGATGGGTTTGGGGTGATCAAAGTTATTAAAAAATGACATCTTCAAAACTACCGAATGGATTTGAATGAAATTTGGTATGTAGCTTCCTCTAGGGCCATAGGTGCTCACTAAGAAAGGGTTTGAAAAAATTCGAAATTTTAGGAGGGGTTTGGGTTATCAAAGTTACTAAAATCATAATTTCTGATCTTTTATTATTATGAAAATAGTGCTTTTATTATTTAAGATCTATATATATATAAGCCCAATACCACTCACTGACTGAACACATATAAAGAATACAATTACGTTAAAAAAACTGAAAATACCAACCACCACGGGCAACGCCATACGGGTCAGCTAGTAATATATAAAATTCCAATTAAAACATTCAGGGTATTCAACTAAATTAGAGAATTGATGTGTATGTAATTTCGAGTTTTAATAAATTCGTAAACAAATATGACTTATTTTAGGCACACAGAGATCATTTTATTATTGACACTATTGGTATCAAAACAAAACACTTTTATTTACTGTTGGTAACTCGTATTTAATCTTTAACAAACTTTATATTTGAAATATATAGAATTTTTTTAAGTATGTACTACTCTGATGAAGTTTATAAAAAACATATCTAAATAGAGGTAATCAGCAGTTCTTACACGTTACAAAGTGAGGTAGAACTGGATTCTGTCGATGTTTTAAAGCAGAGTATACTTGTAAGCGTTCGATATCGACGGATTCTTCTCAAATTCTTTTCTCGTATTGGCATCGATGGAATCAATCCCCAAATCATAAATACTAACACAATCAAACATTTTGCAAGAAATAAATTCTCAAAACCATATTCCCTGATTTGTTTCAAACTCAAATGACTCGGAGAGATTTATTGCCCTTATTGCATTCTTTTCTGTTTTCTTAGCATGTAATGTTATATTATTTTTACTGCATTTTAGATCTTTCAACAATAATCAATTTGTCCTGCTAATGTTTACTAAGTTAACAGTGATTACTAAATAAGTTCTACGTATTCAAATGATATCTGCCATTTGTAAAACAATGTTGTGCCTTAGTTTTTAAGTTCGTGAAAGTTTGCCACTTAGATTGGGCTTGGAGTTCTAATAAAAATGTCATATGGTAGTTATAATAGATTTCAGATCTTTCAACAATACTCATACACGACTATATTTCTAAATTTACTGTAATATATGTCATACGTAAAATAATATTGTATTTCAATTATATTATTTACATTTATTTATTTGAAACTGTTATTTCAATTACAAACCCATGTTCATAACGAACACAAATCGTAAAATGTTTATGTGAGTGCAGTCCAAGGGCGTAGACCTAGGTACTATTAAACTTCATGTGCTTTGAGTGTTACACATTTACCTATAAGTGCTTTCGGAGAAACATATTTTCCATCTACTTGTTTGCACAATTGATATTCAATGCTTCTATTGATACTGTAACTGAGTTTGCTATTTCACTGAATAAGGAAATGTTTTTCTACAATTACATAAACGTTGAGTACATCGGATAAGCGATACCGAACGTCAAAGCATAACAAGAACGCCATAGAGAGAGAAGGAGATAATTTTACTGTGGGATCCTGAGAAATAAATTTAGATATTCTAGTCACGATTTATATTACTGCAGACCGGTAATAGGAAATAAATAACGTGCTTAAAATTAAGTTATTTTAAATTAATTTGTATTTATTATAAATGAAAACTTTACTTTATCCATTACAATAACATTTGGGACATAATCTTTGCATGCAAGAATACATTATATTTAGTCCAATTAGTTCCGCACTGCAATACATTTAAGAACAATTGCAAAAACATAGTATAAAATATAAAACAATAAATAACGGTAAATATATTCGTACACGAATTTACAGAATATAATACACAAGCAATAATACCGTAGTCTTATAATGACTTCACGTAAGCGAAATTAAAATAATAATAAAGAATAAAATTTAAACTTGAACTGGACTTATGAGAAATAACACTATATAAATAAAAACATAACACATTTTCTCATAAAAAACTTTTAATAATTCAAACGCGTTTCGATGACCAAGTCATCATCATCAGTGATGGTTACAAACTTATAACTAATTGATTGATGTAATATTTTCACATATCATCTTTTATATTATATATCCTACATGTTAACATATACAGTTTATGAGTGTATTATGTATGATTGTAACTTATATATATGTTATTTTGTATCTCTTTTTATATATATTCATGTTTTCCCCCTGTAGTTACTATCCCCATTACAATTATTAAGTTACTGTTCTCCCATTGGTCGTTACACGTTTAGACCATCCCCCCTACTAAGACTCTGCCTATATGTAGTTAAGAACCATGTATCCAAATTAGTTATAAGTTTGTAACCATCACTGTTGATGATGACTTGGTCATCGAAACGCGTTTGTATTATTAAACGTTTTTTATGAGGAACTGTGTTCTGTTTTTATTTATATCATAATAAAGAAGATCAATTAAACTTTATATGAACAAAAATGCAAATTAACTTACTGAGATTTGTTCTTATACGAGCGTATATTGCAACGTTTATATTCGTATACGATAATCCTTAAAATCTCTTCGAAAAACTTAAAACAAAGTCACTGTAAGTTGATTGGCAAGAACATAAATATACT
Source organism: Philaenus spumarius (assembly GCA_018207615.1). Taxonomy (NCBI): domain Eukaryota; kingdom Metazoa; phylum Arthropoda; class Insecta; order Hemiptera; family Aphrophoridae; genus Philaenus; species Philaenus spumarius. The sequence goes on from JAGFPH010003011.1 coordinate 83,810, forward strand.
TAGTTTTCTGAAGATTTATTGTGAATCCACTATGATCAAAGCACATTTCAGAGTTTACAATCCGCACTCAGTAGACATTTTTTCAGCTCGCCATTTCTAACAGAAACAATGTGTGTCATCCATTTAGGCCTATAATAAAGTGTGTTCTTTATATTAATTAACTTTACATAATTATTTATGTAAATTAAAAACAAAAGCGGCCTTTTCATAGTTTGCAATAGCATAATATAATATTCCAACAGCGCTGATCTCCTTAAAAAATTATACTTAATATTTTTCATTACAGAAATGTTAAAGCTGTTTTCTTGCACTCCTTCGTATGTTACTTGTAATATGTACATTTAGATAACCGAGTTCAATACTTTTACAAGATCAGAGAAAACTAATGGTTTTTTGTTGTTTTCTCACCAACTAATTTATTTCTGTTTTTAGTCATAGCTGTTTCTTTTTGTAATGAGTGTTGCCTACACATACCTATATACTTCAAATTTTTAAGTACAGTAATTACATTTAAAAAGAAGTTTTTATAAAGCACATTAAATTTAAACATTTAACTGTAGTAAGATTAGGTGTAACAACACTCTAAGTGGCTAACTATTGATAAATCTACAACTACTTCACAATCATAGAAGTTAATTACAACTTTAGATTTAAAATTCACAGTTTTTTATGATTTGTTATTTATTTTATAACTATAATATTTTTTATGTATATTTTATTTCAACTGAAACTATTGACTGTTAGGTAAAACGACACTTAAAAAAAAGAAAAAACAATCCATATTTTCTTTAAAGGAAGAAACCTCTTTCACAAAGAGCCATTTAAACAAAGATGTCTGAAAAGGTAAAATACTTGTAAAAGTAAACTAAGTTTAAGGTGCAGTATTTTCCTTTTGTTTCCCTTAAGAAAATATAGTTAACAAAGGAGAGCCGGTGTTCAAAGGTTTTGTTATACCTTCTTTTTACTAGAGAGCTTTGGGTTATATTCTGTACAAAACTTAAGAATTGTAATAGTAATTTCAAAGAAATATGTTACTACTTTAACTTATAATGAAGTATTAAGAATAGAACACCCAAAATATTATCATTAGTGTGTTTGTTACAGGAGTTTTATTTTGTCTTTTTGTTATTTAGAATGAGTCAATTGGTGTAGTGAAATCCATGTTATTTACATACATAAATAAACCAATAAACTTACCTCCTTTAATTTACTATAATTTATATTTATCAGGTACTAGGTATTGTATATTTAATAGTTACAATTTAAGTAATGAAATGATTGTCAGTAAGCTCTTATTCATTTACAAGCACACATTCACTCGCTATACCATTATTTTGAATTTTTAAAACACTGGAATGTTTTTGTTTTGTTTAGTTTATAGAACTGAATAATTAATTTTCAATTAAATAATTTTATTGTTTGTTTGTGCTGCCTTAAAATCAAGAATCTTAAAATACTAAAATTGTACAGTACAAACATACTATATAGTTTTGACACAAAACCAATTATTATTGAACTATTTAATGACTAATTAGTTTAATATTTTATTTCTAGCACTTTTAAAAATTTAAAACTTCTAAGAAAACTGTACCCATGTGGAGTAAAAAAATTAATAACTTTATATTGTAAATAATTTCTAATCATTACTTTATTAAATGCCATATCTTAAACTTTCAATATAGAATAACCTAACAAATTTTTTATTGGTTACAATACATTGTAACAAATTTTTATTAAACGATTTAATGACTAAGAAATTTAAAAAAAATTTCTAGCACTTTCAAAAATTAAAAACTTTTAATTAAACTGTACCCATTGTTTAGTAAAAAAATATGAAAGGAAAATTAATAACTTTATATTGTAAATAATTTCTAATCATTACTTAATTAAATGCCATATCTTAAACTTTCAATATAGAATAACCTAAGAAATATATTTTTTATTGGTAGAAGACATTGTAATATATTTAGCATAAAAACTAAAAATAAACTCAAACAAAAACTTTAAACTAACTGTGCAAAATGAAATATAACAAAATCTTTGAACACCTTGATGTACTAAACAGTGTTTTGCGATTTAAAAGAGGTACACATTTTATATTTTCTGGCTACGCTTCTAACCTTTTTCGATAATCCCTTCTCATAATTATCTGCTTTTTATGTACACTAGAGGATTTTTCATCTATTTTTTTAAATAATTGTTCGTTCTTTTACATTTACAAGAGTCCGTTAGAACTGATATCCTGGGTAATAGCAGTAATTTTTCCGTTGTAAATGTTTTTTATCAGAACAAATATTATAGTCTCTATCAAGTAAGGAATTAACTATTCCTTCCTTCCTAATTAGGATGGTTGGAATTGATATACAATTTATCTTGTTTTATCTACAGGTCAGTCGTACCTAAAAATTAAATGTACGTACACAAATTTTTTAAGTACTTTGGCCATCTGATTTACTAAATAAAAAGCTCATGACAAATATTGTGCAAGTAACAAGAGCACTAAATAACAAGAATTGTTTACGTTTTGTTAATTTACAGTAATATTAAATAAAATTAGTTTTAACTTGTTTTTGTAAAAAAATTTATCATAATTTATAAATTATTCATTTCACATAAATATTGTACCTACAGTGTTTATTCTTAAATTGTATTATTTACATTTACTAGAAAAGTCACAAATAATATTGTTTTACATATTTTTGTAAAGGAAGTGTCAAGTTCAATAAAATAAATTATATTTTTGCTCTTGAGTTTTTCCACTTGTAAAACAAACTTAACCATATTATTTCAGGGTTTGCTAAAGGAATAGAGTTTGATATCTATTGCAACTTTAAACCAAGTTATATTTAAACGGTATATTTATGGCGTTAACCTACATTACTGCATAAAAACAAAGATATATCTTCTCTCAGAATTGTTATTAAGATACATAAATTAAACAGATATAAGGCAAGACCTATATTGCAATGAAATCCGCAATTCCTTTTTAGTAAAGTTATTATACTATGAAATAAATTTATTTAAACACATTTTTTATACTATACAAGTAAGAATTTAATGTATCAAAATGTCTAGTGTGTTCCAAACAACGACATATTTCACATTTTATCAGCAAGTAAGTCCGCTTGAAAAACCACCTCACATGAGCAAAATTCACCTCAATCTGCTTAATCCCTGGCAGAATAATTAAACTTGCAATTTACATTATCACTTATAAGCCATTAGTTCTTCCATTTATATGTCCCTGTAGGAAAATTTAACATTGTGTACAATTCTCAATCCTCACAATTAACTTACGTGATTAACTTCAAACAGTTCCTGATCAAAACTTAACTACCTGCTCACAAACCATTAGGGAAGATCAAGGTTTTATACACCGACTAGCTGACCCGTACGGCGTTGCCCGTGGTGGTTGTTATTTTCAGTCTTTTTAACGTAATTGTATTCTTTTTAAGTGTTCAGTCAGTGAGTGGTATTTGGCTTTTATAAATATTGATCTTAAATAATAAAAGCACTATTGTCATAATAATAAAAGATCTGAAATTATGATTTTAGTAACTTAGATCCCCCAAAACCCCTACTAAAATTTCGAAATTTTTCATACCCTTTCTTAGTGAGCACCTATGGCCCTAGAGGAAGCTATATACCAAATTTCATTTCAATCCGTTCTGTAGTTTTGAAGAAATCGTTTTTTAACAAATTTGGTCCTTCCAAACCCCCCCTAAAATTTCGAATTTTTTTAAACGCTTTCTTAGTGAGCATCTATGGCCCTAGAGAAAGCTACATACCAAATTTAATTCCAATCCATTCGGTAGTTTTGAAGAAATCGTTTTTAACAACTATGATATCCCCAACCCCCCCTAAAATTTCGAATTTTTTCAAACCCTTTCTTAGTGAGCATCTATGGCCCTATAGGAAGCTACATACCAAATTTCATTCAAATCCGTTCGGTAGTTTTGAAGAAGTCATTTTTTAACAACTTTGATCCCCCCACAAACCCCCCCTAATATTTTGAATTTTTTCAAACCCTTTCTTAGTGATCACCTATGGCTCTAAAGGAAGCTACATACCAAATTTCATTCCGATCCATTCGGTAGTTTTGAAGAAATCGTTTTTAACAACTTTGATATCCCCAAACCCCCTAAAATTTCGAATTTTTTCAAACCCTTTCTTAGTCATCACCTATGGCTCTAAGGAAGCTACATACGAAATTTCATTCCGATCCATTTGGTAGTTTTGAAGAAATCGTTTTTTAACAAATTTGATCCCCCCCAAACCCCCCCTAAAATTTCGAATTTTTTCAAACCCTTACTTAGTGAGAACCTATGGCCCTAGAGGAAGCTACATACCAAATTTTATTCAAATCCGTTCGGTAGTTTTTAAGAAGTCATTTTTAATAACTTTGATCCCCCCAAACCCGCCCTAAAATTTCGAATTTTTTCAAACCCTTTCTTAGTGAGCACCTATGGCCCTAGAGGAATCTACATACCAAATTTCATTCCAATCCGTTCGGTAGTTTTTGAGAAATCGTGATGAGTGAGTCAGTGAGTCAGTGGGTTTTGGCTTACATATATATAGATATATTAGTAGCGAAGTAATTTATGGAAACTTCAGAACACAATTCTAGTTTTTAACAACCTTACATTTTGTAGTCATTGTTATAATAATATTGCTTCTTCAGTTACCCTAATTTTTAAATACAAATAATTATTCTGGAGTAACTTTAACGCAACCGTGAGAGTAGTCCTGAGGATTCCATCAACTAGACTTTAACTATACTAAATTCTTTATAGTTAGTTTGGTGTCAAGACAACCATGCTAAGAAAATATTTTATTTTAACATTGGCTTCAAGGCACCTACAATAGCCACACCTAGCCAATATGTCCCCACTACACATATGCATCCCACAACCCGACTTTTTTCGGTTAAGCCCAAGTTTATGTTTGTGTGTGTAGTAGTTGTTTGTGAACAATAGCCATTTACAGCCACGTGTGCTGTAGGTAACACTTTATTTTACGCGTTTTTTTAAGAATGAAAATGAATGTGATAATTATAGTGGAAAAAGAAGAACTTGAAGAGGAAACTATTGCAATATAAGCCATAGAACACTTGCAAAGGCAGAAAAGTGAGAGGGATAGTGATGCAGAAGAAAATCAAGGCGATGAGGTTGTGATTGAAGGAGTTGCACATAGGAATCTGAAGTTGAACTTGACGATCATGACCATGCATTAGAAGTATTACTTTAAGACATCAATGAAAAATGTAATAATGAATGAGGTCTCGATTTTATGGATGAAAATTCACCTAATGTAGTAATTGTGAACGAAGAGAAAATATTGTAGCAAATATTTAATTATTTTTAGGAAAGATGGAGTAAAGAGTTGAATGTTCATATAA
>JAGFPH010003011.1:109207-143372 GCA_018207615.1 Philaenus spumarius
TTAACAGCTTTGTGACTCTTCGTAGGTTTTACCTCGTAAACATTTAGGGCGTTTGAATTATTGCCATATTATTACTGTTTACTTCATAATATAATGTACAGGGGTAGAGAAAAGTCCTTGACAAATTAACAAAACACAAATGAGACTTTAGGCCTACTTCATTGTACATCGTAGGCGGGCTTTCATAGGCGTTAAAAGTAAATCTTGGCATGTTTTTAGTTTTCCTAAACTCATTTAGGTCTAATGCTGTCAAGACAGGAATTTAGGTTGCGTTACGATGTACCAATTCGAAATAATGTTAGATTTAAACATAAAACTGTTAATGTTTTGTTATTTATTTACATTATAATACTCTTAAGAGAAGTAACATTTTACTCGGAAAACAAATCTACTAGGATTGCTATTGACCAATAGAATTGGTCTAACACTTTCTAAATTCACGTTGATAGACAACTAGTTTATTAATTAAATTGTTAAGAGTTATAAACTTAAACCCGTTTAAGGGACGAAACTTTAAATTGTGCGGCCTTTTTGAATATAACATTTTGGATATAACAAGAAAATTTCCTTGTACAATTTATCTCTACAAATTAGGAAATAACAATGGAAGTTGACCATTTATATTAATAAATAATAACGCAATCGTAAATGTTGCACATAATTACAACTACTTTATAATATATATTTGTTTTAGCGTGATATCACAGATTTCATACATGCCGAATATAATCAACTTACATTCCTTAATACAGAAAGTCGTTGTTTGAAATGCGATGATAACCATCCAGGTTTTTCGCCTATAAAAAAGCAATCAAATGCCAATGTAACGAACGTATGAGTTATACTCGTTTAAAGCGTTTGTTCTTGTTTGCAATTTAGTAGTGATTGTTGTAAACATAATGCCAGCTACCCCAATCGTGGTAGCAATGGTATCATTTGATTTTTTTAAAGTAAAAAATACCATTCCCACTATAACTTTAAAAAAATAATGCTCCTTCAATGATTCTAAAACTTTATATAAGAGTTCGAAACCTTCAGTTAAATTCAAGTCTTTGCGACTTTAACGTCCACTATAATCACATCTTCCTGCACTGAAAAAACTCTAACCGTACTGCAAAGTTAAAATTAATGTTAACAGTTTTTCTGTCATGGTAACATTTATAATGTCATAATTACTTTAGAGCTTGAAATATTTGCATTGCTGTAAGGTTTTTTTAATGTTGAGTTTTACTGTAAACTCTAATGTAGTTAATGTCGTAGTTAATTTAATATACGTAAAGACGATGATTGCAGTCACTAAATTAGTTAATGTAACTATAAGGTAAATCTAACGTAATATACATCTAAAAAAACGGAATGAAAACAATATCTTAATATGTTTACAATGTTAGCTTACTTAAAGGCATAAAGGCGGTTTTTTATGCAGTGAACTGGGTTACATCCGCTGTACATCCTTTAGACGGTAGCCTTTTCCTGTTTTAGAGTTACCCTGTCCACAATTACAATTTCTCACGTTTTTACGAAATTCGAATTCAGTTTCTCTTCAGTACTCGGTAGACTAACAAGTAACAACAAATACCACATCAAACAGCTATAACTAAAGTGCTTCGTTGTCGATCTTATTGTTTTTTCAACATACATGGATGATGATGTAGAATCTTTGTTGATGTAATGGGGATTTCAAAATTATATTACAATTTTTAAAGGTAAGTTCAGGTATATACATAAATTAATACAGTATTATAATTAGATGCAGTAATTTTAAAAACTACCATAATAAATACGGTATATATTCAATGTTAAAATTTCATTACAGGTTATGGGAGGTTGCCTGAAGTTATACATAACTTTGTCATACTTTTTTAAAGATATATAACTAATCTATTTTCTTTATATTTTAAATTATAGTTTTAATAATCATTCTGGTAAATATTTAAAATTCATTTTAGTAATCTATTAACACATAATTAGTTTATTATTAAATAATATACTTTCATTTCAGAAAATGAAATAGATATACTTGCCCTATCCAATATTGAGGAAATCCATGTAAAGGAACTTATTTTTTAGTACATACCTTCCATTTAACTGATTTAACATTACTACATACAACTACACACAATTCATTCATATTATATCTTTTCAAGTAAAAATATAAGGCTCAAAGAAAGAAAATTAACAACCTAGCATAATTGTACGTCAGGCATTTCGCTAAAATATTTATTAATAACAACTACATCTTACAACAAGGATTTGTTAAACAAATATTTTAAGATTCAGTTTGGTTGTTTAGCTGTTTAAAAATGTGTGAATGAATTTTTAATATGTAGGAGTGGTTTTTAAGAAGTACTTTTCCATTAAAGCCTCAGTTAGACTGTCAATGGCATCAGTCAATTAACATGACTTGTTTTAGGAATTTTTACATTTGAAATGACAAAGCCTTATTTTATTATTTTGTAAATATTTGTATGTTCTCCAAAAACCTAACAATAGCATATACAAATATTTGGATAATGAATTTTGATTACTTTTATCAGAACTAATTATTTTGATATTTGTAATAATTTATGTATTTAAAATAATTTACGATGTTTACGAGTATTGATCAACCCTTGTTAACGAATTATTAAAACTAAGAATGTTTTTTATTAACAAAAAAGTTACTTCAAACTAGCTTAACTACTACTCAAGATAATAAATATCCATCTTCAGTGGGAAATATCGCAGTAATTAATTAAATTAAAAGTAATGAACTCATTATCAAATACGGTAACTTTAAACATAGAATTTAGGTTAACATTTTAAAAAGTTGTAATTTAAAGCTTGAATTCTTTATTTTAAGATACAGTAAAAATGTTATGTCCTTAACTATGTAAATAACTACATACATTAATCTATGTATATTATATAATATATTTTATAGTTGTCTTACACTTAATTTTTATTTTTTCTAGAACTCTCTAAATGAAGGACCTCGACAGTTAGTATGCAGGGGAAAACTTGTCAACAAATTATAGCTCCTCTAACTGAAGGACCTCGACAGTTAGTATGCAGGGGAAAGCTTGTCGACAAATTTCGAAATAAAATATCGGAGTTAAGAAAAGCTGTTTCTGTTGTGACAAAAATAACTATTGTTACAATAAACATACTATATAGTAATTACAATCTTAACTAGTGTTAAAACTGTATTAGTATGAAGTTCACCTCTACATCAACTAACCTTGCAAGGATGTTAGTTATACTGAAACACACAGAGCAATTACTCTTATGATTACAATAACTAATATGAGTGTAATATTTTGTAGATTTATTACCTAATTTTATTATTTTTGTGACAATAACAACTAACTTACCAGTAAAGGAACACTACAATATTAAACACTCTACCTAATGTTATAACTACATTAATTTATATTCACTACTACATTAACTAGCCTTGCGACATAGTTAGTAGTGCCTTAATGTCATAGAAACATTAGGCTTACTGTTGAACTTACATTTGCTGCTAAGTTAATAACATTGCTATAATATCAAGAGATCAACAGTAGCTTACTTTAACAGTAAAGTTAACTACACCCTGCTGACCCGTAAACAAATATTTCTTTTACCGCAACATTAATTGTGTTGCTGCAAGGATAGAGTTTTTTCAGTGTGTCACAACTGCAAATGATTCAGCTAAAACTGTTAAAGCTCTAACGGAGTAAGTTAGGAAATTACTGGTATTTTTTCAGAATGTGGTTAATCAAATCTTACTTCTTCCTCAAGTGTCTTGTTTGTGGACACGTCTTCCATTTATGGAATTCCATCATTTACCGAGCTACAAGTACAACCATCTAAACCTGTTACTAAATCTACGCCAATATTTCTACCTGACAAAAAGGTTGTAACTCCGTAAGGAAATACATTTCTGAAGTAGTCTAGTTCATATCCAATAGTTATAATACATTTTAAAGAACTTAATTTCTTAGTCCTTAATGAATAGGTGCACGAACCCACTGAGGCTTAAAAAATGCAAAACAAAAACGAAATAGGAAGATAATAGCCACGCAATAATTAATTTATCAATATTTAAAGAAATATTTTAAATACGCAGTACAATATTTATAACCTAAATAGGGTGATACAGTGGATTATTACCTGTAAAAAATTACACAGCAGATATGTTGATTCTAGTGTGTGATATATCTTCACTAATGATTTTTAATTAAGTAAATTATTTACATAAATTTCTTCCTTTAGGACTAAGCGGTTGTTCATCCTTCAAGGTCCGGCTTTATTAGAGAAATAAGAGCTAGAGAAAGAGAAGCAATATTTACACACAACTCGATTAATTTCCTGTATAACGTTGCTGTAAACAAACTATATTCGACCCTTCATCTGGCATTTTCATTTTTTAGTACTAGTCCACATTAACATGAATATTTATATAATGTTACCCTAACTATAGAATTTTGTAAAAATTAACTACTGGACATTTTCTAGTCCAGAAAAGTACAGAGAACAATACTATGTACAAGTTCAATTTTGTTTTTACATTTGCAAAAAAAAAAAATTATATTCTAATTTTCAAATGGAATGGCAATAGTTGGCCTTGAAAGAATTTTTAACTATAAATCGAAATATAAGTAATGTAGAAAAATATTTCTTTAAAAAAATATACAATGGAAACAAATAAGTTTTGAAATGATTTTCCATAAGTAAAAAAATTCTTAAAGTACAAAAAAATTCCAAAATTGCCAAAAATGTTAGTCTAATTTATATAAAATATTGTGTATGTTCAATTTAGTATATTCATTTACTGACTATCAGAAATATCCATATTTTGGTGAAACTAACCAAATGCACTAAAACAAATAACATAATAACAGGCAATGCTAAGTAAGGGTGCGTTCACAAAGAAAGCTGGTTGCAAGTTACATGTTTCTAGGCGCTTGCTTCCAGCGCTTGCAAGTGCTTGTGAATAGTTTTGGGTGTTCACAACAAAAGCTTGCAACTTTCATTCCGAGAATGACTTCCTCAAGTGATGAAGAATAATTTTTGCTTGCAAATGTAGATTTGAAAGTACACCGAAAGAGAATCGGTATACATGAAATTAACCGCGGAAGAGGAAGATTTGGTGAATACCACCATCTGTTTCCTCAATTACTATTGGACATTGTAAGGTTTTTTTTCTTATATTGAGAATGGAGTTGAGGACATTCAATTATATCCTCAAAAAAATTTAAACTACTTTGGACAAATCCTGGGAAAACTGGCATAAGCAAGCAATTCATTCGGAAGAACGGCTAGTTATTTGTTTAAAACTATTTGTTTTAATAACCATTTAGCATATAATAATTCTATACAAATTGTTTTTAAAAACCATTACAAGATACGTTTTTTTATTTTTGCTACGTGAAATTACCATAATTAAAAGGTTGTATCACAATGATATATAATATGATCTATTTAAATATTACTTCAAATGCACAAATTTCGATTTAAAAAAAATGAATTTCGATTTAAAAAGTAGGGAAACACTTTAAAAGAGCTCCTGAGATACTCTTTGTCAGATAGAAGTTCAAAGATATCAACAAGCTATTAATTATTACAAATGACGCAATGTACTTTGTAAATTACAGTGAAAGTACAATTATAAATGAATCAAAACATTATAGACAAATTGTTATTTATAAACTTTGAAAAAAATATAGGCCTAAGCCGTGTCTTGAGTTACAAATTTGCTTACCTTTAGTGTTCATTTCCAAGGCTATGTCTTTCCAACACTTGTCTATGTAAAGTCTATTTGAGACGTTTGTCCCAAATAGGCCCTCTTCTAAATATTTGAGAAAACAATTCATTGACATCCACGTTAACTGCCAGTTGTCAGCGACATGACTGCTACCAGCGCCGGAAAACAAGTATCAAAAGTTCTTGCTTGCCGGTCAGCGCTTGTAGCAAGCGCTTGCAAATCGGAACAAGCGTTGTCTCTGAACGCACAAACTTGACACAATGAAAACTTTTTCTCGCGTCGGTCAGCGCCGTCCAGCGCTTATTAGCAAGCGCTTGCTAACAAGCGCTGGCCGGCGCTGACCGACGCGAGAAAAAGTTTTCATTATATCAAGTTTGTGCGTTCAGAGACAACTCTTGTTCCGACTTGCAAGCGCTTGCTACAAGCGTTGACCCGCAAGCAAGAACTTTTGATTCTTGTTTTCCGGCACTGGTAGCAGTCAAGTCGCTGACAACTCGCAGTGAAAACTACATTTTTTATCTTATAATGGTTTTTAAAAACTATTTGTATAGAATTATTATATGGTAAATGGTTATTAAAACAAATAGTTTCAAACATATTAAAGACTTACCTCATACAAATAACTAGCCGTTCTTCCAAATGAATTGGTGGCTTTTGCCAGTTTCCACAGGATTTATCCAAATTAGTTTAAATTTTCTTGAGGATATAAACTTCATTCTCAATATAAGAAAAAAAACCTTACAATGTCCAATAGTAATTGAGGAAACAGATGGTGGTATTTACCACATCTTCCTCTTCCGCTCTTAATTTCAAGTATACCAATTTTCTTTCGGTGCACTTTCAAATCTACATTTGTAAGCAAAAATTGTTCTTCATCACTTGAGGAAGTCCTTCTCGGAATGAAAGTTGCAAGATTTTGTTGTGAACACCCAAAACTATTCACAAGGGTTTGCAAGCGCTAGGAGCAAGCGCCTAGAAACAAGTAACTTGCAACCAGCTTTCTTTGTGAACGCAACCTAAGCTAGATCTCTTCTGAACACCTAGAAAAACACATTTGTAAATAATTATATTGCAATTGCTCTCAATTTCATTTATGTAACTAGTATTCTACAAACAATTGTAGTCTATTTCATTTATTACAACCTGTTATTTAAACGTTATTTTAATTTTTATCGTTTATTTTTATTCTTATTAAATGAGTTTATGTTTTAAAGTAACTAATTTAGAACTCGTATTGGTAAATAACTACTGAAAAATAAAAATACATTAATAATAAATAAATAAAATTGGTATCAACGATCATTTTCTATTATTTTATAATTATTAATATTTAAGGTAAGTTTTGTCACAAAAGCACAAGCCTAATAGATTGCTTATTTACATATATTAACTCATATGAAATTTTATTTTAGAAAACATTACAAATAAATTACAGTAGTTCATTACCGGAACTCAGTAAGTTTTAATATGTGTAATGCTCTACTTGTTCTAATATAGAACCTATCTTTACTCCAATTTTATATTTAAATTTTGTTTCATGTAAACGTATTTATTTATATAATTCTAAAAATGTTTACATTAAAAAAACTAATCTTTTACGTACTACACTAGTATTAATTGCCTTTTATTGAAATTGTTCATAAAGGAATTATAGTCAACTTAGTGTATAAAGGATATTCCTTTGTTCTATATTATGTTCTATGATTAAAACTACTTGTTTTAAGTGATAATTATTTATATAAATCAGATTTCCCCTAGAGGTAAAATAACTATCGACCTTTGAACTGTGAATTTTCAAAGATAAAAATTGTTAAAACATTATAAATTATCTTTAATATCGTCATCTTAATCAATAATATCATTAAAACATAATTTCCACTTTCTTTTTTCATGAACAAGCGTTTGAACCTGTTTTAGTGTGTTTGAAATTTACGCAGCGCATAATGTCAACTTCTTTTATTATTATATCAAGATAAATTGTTTATTTTATTGTTAACTGTATTTTAGTTTGATTTATGTCTTCAATAACAACGAAAGTTAACAGTAACGGTTTATTTTACCAAGAAATCTGTAAAAGTAAAAATACAAAAACTACATCGCCCCTGTAAACAAAAATTAAATAATATAATTTACTTTATAGAACACACGAAGAAAGTAAATTTGTTTACAAAACAAAACACGTACATGATCATTGTAAATCTGTTATTTGGTTTTTCATGTATTTCTTACGTAAAATATAAGGCAGTATATTACGGTAGAAGCAAGCTTACTGAATTGCATATTGCACATACTGAAATAATTAATACTGGAATAACATGTAATTATTTGTATTTTCCATAAACCTATGAAATAAAATGTAAGATAAATATTTTTGATTCTATTGATTTAATTTATTGTATTTTGAAACAAGATAAACAAACAAAAATCGCATAGTTACAATAAACAATGATATTTGAGCACCTATTTACAAAGTACAAACAGGGCTATGTCTATGTGAAGAGGTTGATTAATCGCTACAGTTCTGTACAAATCGCTGCCAATTCAGGCACATTTAATCTAGTACTGTGCATTCACAAATCATTAACTGGTTTGTTAAGTCCACATGTGCGTATTTACGTTATACTCCATTCATTAGTATGTTACAACATATAAATGTTTTCCTGGTAATGGTTGTGTTGTACATATTTGTAGAATCATCTGCAAACATCAAGTATATCAATTGCCATAATGCCATATATATTTCAAAATTGTTAGTTGTTCGTTTATTGAGTGGACCAAATATTCAAGTATTTATTAACACCGTTCAAACCACAGTAAATAAGTACTTTAATTCGTACTAAAAGCTGTAAATCTTATTTGTTTTTGAGTTTTTTTATATAAAACTAGAAAGTTAATAATTATTTATATTAATGTCACATTTTGTTTTCAATATTGATATGAAATTTACTTTCAATTATAATAAATTTGTATTTGTATTTATACTAACAAAAACGTTATGGGCTTTTTTCGTTTTATTCCAATTACCAATCTTAATTAAGAGGAGCTCTGCGCCTTATCTTTCACCATGCTAATGAAAGTACATTTTTCTCAGAAACCAGATGAACAGGTATATCCATGAATTTTTCTTTGTAACTGTGTCTTATGGTGTTTTACTGAACCAGAAATATTTGCCTCATTGAATAAGTTCATGGCAATACATTTTGTTTAGTAAACCTTATAAAAGATTAGTTAAAAAGTAGTTTTACATTTTCCCCAAACAAAACTATAGTTAATTATTATGTCTTTATAGGTTCCACATACTGACTGTAGGGTCAAAAATAACCACTAGAAAATTCAGCTCTTCACCTTAACCCTTTGTTGCCCGACGGTACTTTTAAGTAACACCCAATTCAACTGTCTTTATAAAATATAACAGTGGCTTTAGCTACAAGTTGAGGCCTGGAGATACTTTAGAGTACCATTTCAGTTCTGTAAAACATCAGGTCTACACCTAGTTCCATCAAATGACACCAGAAAGCAGGACTTGCTTGGCTAGTACTTGCTTTCATTTGGCAATTTACATGGTGTGATTTCCCCAATTTTTTAAAACATGTTCTAGTCTTTCATTTTTCAGTTTTTTTTTTATTAAAAGGGTAGGATATTGCTTTAAATTAATTACTTAACTTAGTAAGAACTGATCTAAGTTATTATTATAAACCTCTCACTCATACAAATTATACAGATTCAAACTTAAGAGCAACCAAGCAAACTTCCTATAACGACTCCTAGATGGTGCTGATAAACTATGTTTTACTTTACACGTAATATTTATACCGATAGTAAAGTAACTGGAGTTTTGCTAATTTGTCAGTTTTATTTAATCAAGCCGTAGCCAAGTGGATAACGTTGCGTCTTCCTGTTTAGAAGATGCTGGGTTCAAATCTATTCTAGGGAGACCAGATATCTAATCATATCTATCTGTAGTTTGAGGGTAGGAAGGCGGAAGTAAATCAAACGGTGGTTGGCTCGCTTCCAAGCTGACGGGATATGACTAGATATCTGGTCCCCGTTTGGGGCTGTTTTGCATAATTTTACTAAGGTATTTATATATGTACATATATATATATATATATAAATATTTATAAAAAAAAAACAGTAAAAAAAATGTTTTTTACTAAACAACCTTAGTTAATCACAAAAATAAAGATATATATAGTTTTTTCAAATTTTATCACATCGTGGTCCTCAGAGGGTTAATTGGTTCCTGAGAAAAGTGTACCTAAACTTGGAAAAACTCAAGTTTAAAAAAAAACATCGAAAAGCGAACACGACATAAACTAAAAATCATGATTTATTATAATGCAATAGCTCCTGAAGATAATTTTTTTTTATTAAAAATACTTACCGATATCGTAGACAATTTTCAAATATGCTGTTGGAAAGAAAAATGTTTACACTTTACATTAGTACAATAAAACAATTTTTTCTATTTTTGTGCGCAGAGCTAACCGTAAATGATGTACGTAAAGTGAGGACTTTAAGCAACCAGAATAAAATGGTTTCAAAACCAAGTGGTTGCTACTGTACGTTTTAGGTACTTGTTGAAACTAACAGGATATATTAAAATATTTGCTCAAATAAACAATTCTCAATGCTAAATCAGTGGCAATGTGATCACTTTATGGTCTATAATACCATGATTTTGAATACATATAATATGCCGTTGTACTTTTGACACGCTTTGGCATTGAAGAGCAGTTATTTCCCCAGTTTTAGTAGTAACATTGAAGTGGATCGTACACATTTTGGAAATAATAGAACAATGTTTACAACGTAATACATTTAAATTTCGCATTTATTTTGCGGTAAAGTAATAATTTTCTTCTTAATTCTAGTTCTAATTTAAAATAATGTATTAGAATGTATATAACTTTAGTATACCATTTATTTTCAGTAGATTTAGTGTAGTATATTTCAACATTCTAACAGAATATGCCGTTTTATTTTAAAACATTCTACACTATAAAAATACAATTTATGGGAAATGCAAGCGAATTCCAATGAGTTCCGACTGTAAACCTTTAATTTCATTAACTTCACAACATATATCTTACATTTATTTTGTTTGTATTCCTACTGCCTTGATCACTTGATATAATTATCTGCAGCCTGTTGTTGTATTCGAAGAACTGACCGCAGTTTCAGCCTCACTGAACTATTTACAAAGGTCATTAAACTACATTTACACTACATTACACATACTGTATGTCACACACAACACTAAACCACATTTGAAAAAGTGTACATTTATTTACAGAATCGTTTTAAAAATGTTAAAGTTCTGGTGTAGCTAATGCGATGTGATCTGTACAGATACTCTACGTACAGGTGTCACGTCAGGTTCGCTAGGGTGCACAACTTAGATATGAAATGAAAGTAGATTAACACACAAATTGTATAATAACATAAGAATATTTAAATAATTCTTGTTCAAAAACCTTTACATATATATTTTTAAAACAAAAAAAATTATAGGAAAAACCCATAAATTTGCTTAAAAATAGCTATCAGTTAAGACATAAATTGACAAAACAATGTAACATATTAAGGTTCATAAATCAAAAGCAAGCTGAAGTTAATCTAAAAAATTTTATATAATTCCTTGATACTTACAGTAGTTCTTATAAAATTCATACTCTCTTAGATAAATGAACAGCTGTTTTAATACAATGATCGTTGAACCTCTTACTTGAAACAAATTTTATTGAACAGGAATCGTTTTAGTAAAGTTATAATGGTTTTAATTTGCATTTAGCACACACCTTTAATTACTTGTTCATCGAGTATTATTAATGCTTAAATAAAATCCATAAAACGTTACTCATATCATTTATTGAAAGGAAAATACGTTACGGTTTAATTAATTAAATTCAAATATTTTCAGGTAATTATAGTATTTTTTCTATAAAAAATACTAACCTATTATATTATTGTGTAATTTTAAAAAAATAGAAAATTTCTTGACCACATCAAGGAAATAGGGTGAGGTAAGTTCATTTAGCTTCAATTAAATGAAATTAAATTATCAACATTTCCTGGTCATCTTGTATTCCAATACTAATAACGTCTAAAATTATGTATAGATAAAAATAAATAATTTGTTTAGTTGAAAATCCACATATTTTTCAACTTATGTTGTGTGAATCTTATACAAGCTAATCCTTATTACACAAGCTAAACACATGACACTTTCCAATTAGTGATAATGGGTGACAACAATTTGCTCTTTAAAGTAGTCTTTAATGTTGTAATACCTTCGTTGAAATATTGTACTGAGCGATATGAGACACTTGGCCTAGATAGAAACTGCACAATGCTAGAATCCAGTTACCAATCTAAAGTGGCGCTTATATTTCCTGAAAACCTCTTTTGTGTAATTAATTTCTGCTCCTACACTAGCGTAGTAAATATTATGATGACTGCTTATCAGTTTCTTGCCCTTCTATTCACATATTTATTCCTGTGATTCTACCTAAATGCTTTAAGAAAAAGTAAACCACATTAAGATTAGCTAATAGAAAAAGTAAAAATTACATATTTACCTTTGTATATCCGTCGTGTGACTTCTTATTTATATTTTGGCTACGCGTTTCGGAATCTATGTTCCTGATCGGGCTTATATTAAATTATATTAAAAACACTTCACAAACTCAAACACACACAATGTTCAGCAAAAATACGTTGCCGCGAGGTTGACCAACCGTTAAAAGTTGACCAACTACTAGAGTTGGCCAGATAGAGGGTTAAGAAGAAACTTTTTGCCATTGTAACATATATATACATATTGTTAACAAGTTTGTTTACTTACGAGTAAACCTTGATATTGATTTTCATGTTGGTTGTTCGATAATATTATTTTCAAATATAATATTCTAAAATAAAGAATAAAAATATCTCCTGAATTGCCCGATCAATACCACCAATAATAGTGCAGTATGGATTCTACAATAAATAGAATTGAACAAATTCTATTTCATGTGTGAAATAAACATTTTTCTTTATAACCATTATTTTACCTAAAATAAATGATAACATGATCATAATTATTTAATAAAACATTAATACCACATATTTATAAATTGAGGTAATTGTTTTTGAGAAAAGCTTTGACAGTCATATTTTGGAATTTTGCTCGGTCGTGTTTATATAAAGTGTAATATTCTGCATTTTACTTTTAATTTTGTTATATTTTTAAACTGTCAACATTTTAAGTATGAGTTAGCATTAATTAATTTAAAACCCAACTTGTTGAAGAATAATTACGCAGGTGATTAATCAACTTCTGTCAAAACTAACTGCAATTAGTTTGGAAAAGTAAACTTTGAGAGTCAATTAGAAAAAAATGAGATAAATTACCAAAGCGATAGTTGCTTTCAGTCCTATCCACTGTTCAAAAAACATCAACTTACTTTAAAAATAAACATAATGTAAAAATAGGGGGTATTATGATAATTATGACATTACATTATTACATACAAATCCACAATCCTCGCGGTATGGTTTAATCCTCACGGGACCAAGTCCTCATTGGATTATTTAAATTGTCTTCTTTGGCTGAAACTTCTACTCTACCCTCACTTTAAATAAATACTATTCTCTTTTATAATTATTTGCACTTCTACAAAGTTTGTGCAGAATATCAGTTTTGTAGATTTATTCTCTGTGTTAAAGGCAGGATAACTGTTTTTCTAAACTGTTCTACATCTAGTCACTTTTTTTCTAGCTTTTTAATACAAACTGTGCTAAATTTTTCTCCAGACACTTCGAACTATTATCTTTATTGTCTTGCTAACAGAGTTTTCGCGTTGTGTAACTCAGCTATTTGTGCTAAGCTTTCATGAAATTCGTCCTTTACCTCTCTTACTTATGCATGTAATTCTGTTCAAGATTAAATAACTGTTACTTCCGGCGGTATTTACCAATCCTTAAAAAAAAAGGTATTAATTTTATACTAGAAAACAAATTATACATAATTATTTGTGTGATAATAGCTATTAAAGGCTCTGCAAAATTGATAACATAGTACAGTGCAAATGGTGTTTTAGGTTATGTTGTGCAACTTAAAAAGCACAGCATTTATTATATACTTAGAACTATTAACACATCCCATTTCAAGTTTTGTATCGTAAGATGGTATATTTTGTGTTTACATTTTAGGGAGATGTCTCTAAAACCCAACGATTGCTTATCAGTTGTGTGGAAAGGACCGAGTTCACATTTGGCTGAATACGGTTGAATGAAATCTACCATACTTAACGGGTGGAATTAACACGCTCCACTCTACTTTACGGCAAGCAACGGAAAAGAAACATAACGTTCTGTAAAGCTGGCTGTAAATAAATTCTCAATCAAAGTAACATTGACCAAACAACACCATCTCTTAGGTGTTTATTGGTTATCTGCGACGTAAGTACTGAAAATAAAAACCCCTAACTAGGCCTTTATTCCACTTGGTTTTATTCATTGATATTAATAAACGGCAGTTTTCCTGCTAACTCAATACCTCACTATTAAAACGTAAGACTATCTAGCCTGTTAAATTATAAGTAAGGAAGAACCGAAAATCATCTACAGTTGTACAATATTGTGTCTACCTGTTGTAACTTTGGGTAAGTAAAGTCGACTAATGAACGTAACAAAAGAATCCTTTATTGGTAAAACATACCATCACAATTATTTTTACACAACGTAAAAGAAAAGCATGTCTTTAACATAGGAAGACATTACATGAACAGCCTGTACGATCTGACTGCCAGCAAACATCTGGCTTCTGGTCTGCGCACAGATTCTTCTGTAACCACAGACTAAAGATACTATCGTTGCATATTATACAGATAAACATAACACTTTTCCCCTCCAAAAAGAAATTTCACTGCATAATAATGTAAACCCAAAAAAATTGTACAACAATCTTATTTACTTTACCAAAAATCTTGGTTTTGTTATGACTTTTAACATAGAAACAATTTCTTGATATCTCTTAATACATCAATGTATCACATAATTTCAACCACTTAAAATATATACTTTAATTATTATAAACAAATAGTTTGTCTAATAATAAGAAAACATGAACTTATAAACTCTATACAGTTACAAATTTAATCTATTTACAGGCTTAGGAATTCTATTTGACCTACGATAACCTGTAAAAATCTCAGAGTTCGTACCTGAACCATTATCATTTTGTATAACAATAGATTTTTCATTTTCGTTAGAAAAAGTTTCAGGGAGAAGAGATGTTTTCTGTGCACTCTTTTGAGGAGTAACACAAGTTTTATTAACAGGTGATAAAATCTCTTGTTCTATATTAGTCTGTATTGATTTCTGAGAGTCATCAACGATTGGTTTATTGTCATCTTTTGACCTAGGATACAAATTAAAATAGTTTGAATCCGTATCATGGTCTTTTAATTTGTCCCCTAAAGACCTAATTTGGTCTACATGTCTATGCCAAATTTTGCCATCATCCAGTTTGATACTGTAATGCATTAAACCTTTATGACTTATGATTGTTCCAAAATTCCATTTACTATTTCCCATATAATTTCTAACAGCAACACGCGAACCAATTTCCCATGTTTTTAAAGATCGTGATGTATCTTCACGGTTAATGCTTGGATTAGTTTTCTGAATTTGTTTGGGCAACATCAAATGAAATCGTGTGTTAATTTTATAATTAAATATAATTTCTGAGGGAGATTTTCCCGTCACTGGATGATGCATAATTCTATAGTGTACAAGAATTTGATTTAACTTAAAACTAATATCATTTACATTGGTATTATTTAAATTAGAACTCATGTTTGCTAATTTTGATTTAAGTGTTTGTACATAACGTCCAGCTTGGCCATTTGTGGCAGGGTGATATGGTGCTGACAATTTATGAACAATACCATTTGCTAACAAAAATTGTTTAAATTGACATGAAGTGAATTGTGTTCCGTTATCGGACACTAAAATTGAAGGTAGGCCAAAAGTTAAAAAAATGCTGCGTAAAACCTGTATTGTGTTTAAAGTAGTTAAATTTGGTATGATATGAACTTCAATCCATTTACTGTACGCATCAACCAAAATAAAGAAATACTTTCCCATAAATGGACCTGCAAAATCTATGTGAACTCTTTCAAAAGGTTTAGAAGGGTATACCCAAGGATGCACAGTTTGCTTTACTGGGTTATTTCTATTTTTTGCACAGCCTAGGCAATTTTGAGCTAAATTTTGAATATCCGCATCGATACCTGGCCACCAACAATAACCACGTGCTAAAGCTTTCATTCTATTTATTCCAAAATGTGCTACATGTAATTCGTCTAAGATTTTCTTTCGTAAACTTAACAGTACTACTACTCGATGTCCACGCATTAAACAACCTCTTTGTAAAGAAAATTCATAATGATCAATACCAAAACGCATGTGTGATTCTAGTTTTTTCCCTGAAATAACAGAATTAATCAACAGTAATAATTGATTATCACTGGCTGTAGCAGTGGCTAGTTCTTTCACAGATACGGGCAAATTTTCAATTTGGCCTATCTCAAATACATCTGGTTCATCAAATTCAAATAATGAAGAAGGTGCAATTGCAAATCTTGATAAAAAATCTGCATTGGCATTCTCTTCTGATTTACGGTATTTTATTTTGTAATTGAAACATTGTAAAAAAATTGCATAATGCTGCATACGTGTAGCAGACATATAGGGTAAGCTTTTACTAGGCGAGAAAATTTGAGTTAATGGTCTACTATCAGTCAATAATAAGAATTCTCTGCCATACAAATACTGGTAGAATTTCTTAACACCATATACAATAGCATAAGCCTCCCTATCTATCTGTGCCCACTTCCTTTGTGTTTCATTTAAAGTTTGTGATGCAAACTGAATAGGTTTTTCTGTACCATCTTGTAAAATATGTGAAATGACCGCTCCAACACCAGTTGGAGACGCATCAGTAGCTAGTACAATCGGTAAATCAGAAGAGTAATGCACCAAAAAATCTTTTGATTGCATCATTTTTTTTTTTAAAGAGTTAAATGCATTTTGACAAGCACTATTCCATAACCATGGAACATTTTTATGTAATAATTTATGTAAAGGCTCTAGTTCTAAACTTAAATTTCTAAAGAAACGAGCATAGTAATTAACAAGTCCTAAAAACGACTTTAATTCTGTAACATTTTTAGGTTCTGGGGCATTATTTATAGCTTCAACTTTAGACTTTGATTTATGAATACCTTTCCGATCGATCAAATAGCCACAGTATTCAATCTGGTCTTTTAAAAACTGGCTTTTTTCCAAATTAATTCTTAGGTTATATTTAAGAAATCTTGAAAGTACCATTTCTAATCTACATAAATGCTCTTTATCATTTGGAGCAGTAATTTTGACATCATCAATAAAAACTTCTACCCCTGGAATATCTCGTAAAATATTTTCAATCTTACGCTGCCATAAAGCAGGAGCAGAGCTTAGACCATACATAAGTCTTGTACTTCTATACAAACCCCTATGAGTACTAAGAGTTAAACACACCTGATCTTCTGAACGAACAGGCATTTGTAAATATGCATTGCGCAAATCTATTTTTGAGAATTTTTCCCCACCTGCCATTGATGCAAACAATTCATCAATAGTAGGTAACGGGTGTTCATCTACTTCCAAAACTTTATTTACAGTGGTTTTAAAATCCCCACATAACCTTATCTGCCCATTTGCCTTGTTTACAGGAACAATGGGTGTAGCCCACGGACTTGAATCTACCTTGATTAAAATACCCTGGCTTCCCAATCTGTCTAACTCATCTTCAATTTTTTGTTTAAGCGCAAGGGGAGCAGATCTTGCTCTAATAAAAATAGGTTGAACATTTGGTTTAAATTTAAGAGTTGCTGGTTCTCCTAAAATTTCACCAGAATCAGTACCAAAAACTTTACAATATTTACTTAGTAAATGTTCAAGGTTAAATACATTATCCCCTTTGGTATTACATTTAAGATTTGTAATAATTGAGTCTACTTGTCTTTCAGATCCAGCATTTTTAGGCTTAACATTAAACAATGCGTTCCAATCTAAATTAAATTGTCCTAACCACTCCCTTCCAAATAATGGATGTTTATCAGAATCAACTATATACAAAGGAAGGTATTTCTGTACTTTTTGTACGGTCACTAAAACATTAGCATAACCTAAAACTTTTAAATTATTCTTACAATAAGTAGAGAGTACAATGTTTGATTTTTGCAGTAGACACATTAGGCAAGTATTTTGTAAAATCAGACTGACTCATAATAGAGTCAGCCGCCCCGCTATCAAATTCCATCTGTACTGGAACGTTATTTATTAACAATTTTATACATAACCTATCAGTTAAATTAACATTCATAACTTCTTTGTCATCATGAAGATCAATTGAATTTAAATGTACTATTTCATTAACATTTCCTGGATTTTCTTCCACAAAATTTACATGAGACTGCATAAAACTAACACTACCTAACCTATTCTTGTTAGGCTTATGCCTGTTGGAATCTCCAATACTTAGACAGACTGACTGTAAATGTCCTACCTTTTTACAATAATTACACATACTTTTAGAATGCTTACAAACATTAGCTAAGTGAGATGTTGAACCACAACGAAAACACTTTAACTGCTTAACACTTCCTTTAATTTGGGTAGGCCTATGGCACTGCACTGCACTTGATGCTGGAAGACAATGATCTGGTTTCTTACCTTTGTTCTTAGCAAAGTGTATTGCGTTGACATTTAATTTACCATGAAGTTGAGCTGCATCATGTGAAGACATCTCCATACTCACTGCTATTTCCAACGCCTTGTGAAGGGTTAGTGATTTCTCTTCAAGTAGTCTGCTTTGGATTCCTTCGCTTAATAGGCCAAACACCAATTGGTTTCGTAAAGCTGTATCTAAGAAATTTCCAAAATTACAATGAATTGATAACCGTCTTAATGCTAATAAAAAATCATTTACACTTTCTCCATTTTGCTGTCTCCTTTTATGAAAACGAAAGTTTTCAGCAATTTCAAGGGGTGCAGGATTAAAATGATTCTGAAGTGTCTGAACTAAATCTTGGTAAGTTTCTGAATTCGGTAAAGCCGGAGCCAACTTGTCACAGAGAATTTCGTACGTGTCAGGGCCTATGTAATGTAGCAAGTAATTTAGTTTTACAGTTGATGTGGTTATATTAAATATGCTAAATGCACACTCCAGTCTTTGTAACCATCTGTCAAAGCGCATTTTGGTCGTATCAAAAGCCTCAACCGGGAAAACGGCCTGAACCTGAACGGCTGTAGTTTCTGTCATTGTTCCGACTTGTCTCTTGGCCATACAATAGGCTCACACAAAAGTAAAATAAAATGTGCACGTAACTCACGTAAGAAAGTATCCCATCCTCGTCAACTGTTGTAACTTTGGGTAAGTAAAGTCGACTAATGAACGTAACAAAAGAATCCTTTATTGGTAAAAGATACCATCACAATTATTTTTACACAACGTAAAAGAAAAGCATGTCTTTAACATAGCAAGACATTACATGAACAGCCTGTACGATCTGACTGCCAGCAAACATCTGGCTTCTGGTCTGCACACAGATTCTTCTGTAACCACAGACTAAAGATACTATCGTTGCATATTATACAGATAAACATAACACTACCCAAGATGGAATATAGTCAAAGACGCAGATGCTGTGGTAATTGGGGGTAGTTCGTCCATCCAAAGTAGACATTGTTTTCTTTTATACTTTAGTTGGGGGTTGAAAATGTACACTGCCGGACGATTATTCAGTTTAACAATATATATCAAGATAAGAAAGTAAGTCATCCGTGGTGCTTTAAAGTCCAATATGTTCAGGATCACCACCTGACGGTATAGTTTAAATTGTCTTCTTTTTTGTGAAACTTACACCCTACCATCTCTTGATACGTCATCTGGAGCAAAATTATATAGAATATTATCCTCTGATTCAATTCCTATTCAAACAATAGCACCACTATAGTCGTTTAGGTTTATTTTATAAATCTCATAATATCTAAGAGTGATAATTGTTTATAATTATAGATTATTTGTTAAACATCGGTAATTATTTTACAAGTTAGTACTAAATTAATTACTTTATATAATAAGCAACTATTTAAAGAAACAAATCAGTTATACCAACCCAAATAAAAAACAAAACAATAAAGACACACTAATAATGAATAAAACACAATACAATTTTCGATAGACAAATAACTTTATAAGTATAGTTATATTAGCGCATATTTCAAATTATAGTTTCTTATGAACTGTTATTTGAATTTTATATTTTTTTAAAAATAATTAGAGGAAAAATCTGAATTTATTGACATTAACCAGATATAATAAGTATATTGGATATGTAGTTCATGCACCATATCAGGAATTACAGTGCTTTAAATATACTATATTTAACTTATATTTTACTTGAATATTTTTGTACATAACGTTTGTCTTGAGTAATTTATTAACGTATATTTTATATTAATAAACTTTGAGCTTGACGAGTGAGAAGGAATTATTTAAAAATAATAATAACAATACACTAATTCTCACACACATATGTTTAATGATCAAAGGCGTTTCAACGACAAAATCGTCATCCTCAGTAATACATGAGCTACAACTAAAAACTTATAACTAGGCAGTATAACTAGTAGTTATAAGTTTTTACCTGATAATTTTTTGATATCTGTTTATAAGTTATAATACATACCTGATATTCTGTGTAATCCTACTTCCTTCTAGTTTTTCGTCTGCTCACACTCCTTAAGTGTGACTTACTCTAGTAAAAATAATTTGATTATTTATCACTTCTCTTTACATTCCAGCAAAGTAGGGATCATATTTGATAGATTGATAAAAAATTTGTTGTTGTTGTTGTAATATATTGTTATTCAAACTGTGTGTAAACAAATCAATGCATATTTATATATAACTCAGAAATACATAGTTTCAAACTCAATGTCTAAACTATTTGAAAATACGATTCATAAAATACTTTCGTGCAACACTCGTGCAACAAAATGTTGGTCCGTTATGTTTCTATTTAAAAGTCAACTATATCTGTTCCTTTACTGGGAAACTAATATTAATGAAGTACAGTTATATAAGAAGAAAATCAGCCAATGTACACAATAAAACTAATTACAACTGTCGTAAAAATAATAATAAATTTTAGGTGTTTTTTACAGAAATTAAATTAAAGGTTTTTATAATGTTTGTAATTGTTAAATGTGCCTTCCATTTCACAGTAATAGGAACAGAGGGTACGTTTAATATATTATATTGATTTGGTAGTGAAACTGTTAAAATCAGTAAACTGAATAAATATGCAGATATTAAAATACGCTTGTAATGTGAACTGTACAGTTTATATAGATGTAAGTAAGATGTATACAAACCAACTACAACTAAGAAAAGTTTTGTCCTTTGTCCATTAGTTTGGAAAATGAAGTGAATAAGAGAGAAAAATAAGATGTTGGCTCTGCTGTTAACGTAATTGGGTAAGAGACTTTAACCACTTAAAGTTTCGAATGCAAAGTGATGTGTTCAGGCGTGATAAGTGTGTGTGAGGGAGTGTGGGTAGTCATTTCAGTTCCTTGAATTCTAGAAGGGGCTTTAAGTGTTATTTGAGTTCTTTTTGTTTGTGAGTGTTCAATGTAATCATTATAAGAAATATTTTCTTAGGTAAAATAATATTATTAGTCTTAGATGGGTTTCCATCAGGCAGAAATAAACAAAAAAATATATTGGTCAAACATTAATTGTTTAAATGCAGAAACTTTAATATAGGAACATATAATATATTTTGTACTTTGATGGACTACCTACTTAATTTATATATCTTTATTTTAAACATTATTAATATGAGGTATAACAAATTAATAATACAAGTAAACCTTAATCTATTATATTTAAACAAATATTATTCTAAACACTATTTTGGAAATTACTTAATATATAAATATAATGTTTAATATATTGTAAAATGTCTGTGAAAGTAACCAAATTTTGTTTATTCAGTATTTTTAAAGTTAGAGAAAAGTATCAAATTATATATTTAAACACGATTCTCATATAGGTTTACTACTTTATTGAATTTCGATAAAAATATATTATTTCCTTAAAAATTGTAATTGAGTTTTTGCATTTCATTAAATGAGTTTTAATATTCGGTTAGGATGAAATGAATTTGCTGCTTAGTGATTTAGCAAAAATTTGTTATATTTAATAACTTCAACTTTGATCCTATGACATTCTTGTTTTCTAAAATCAATAGCAATATTAAAAACATATAATTAATACAATATTGTTGTTTTAAATTTTACATATTTAAATAATATTCCAGGTAAACAACACTCTGTTTAAATAGTTTGCTACCACCTATAAGTAAACCTTATTTCATCTGAATGACAGTTAGTTGCAGTAGCACTTAAATACGCCACGTCTAAACCACGTGTAAAGACACATAAAAATGTACGCTTCAAATAAAGCAATCTTAATGTTGATCTAGTGAAATTTCCGAAAATGATAAATTTATTGTTTAGAAGCACATGTTTATAATTATTGTATTGTGCTTTCTATTTAAAAAAAAAAAACTGCGAATTTTTGAAAATGTACTTGCAACAAGCACCAAAGTGGATTGGCATATAAAAAAATTAACATCAACAATTGTTTGGTTAAAAATTCTATTTTTAATTTTTATTTAATATTTTTGAAAATTATTTTTAATTATATGATTCAAAATCACTATGCATTGCAATACTCAACCTAAGCCAATCTCGCATTTAGGTTGGGTGGAAACTTTGTTGATAGCAGTAGAGTAAAGTTACTGGCCTGTTTATTTAAATGTTATAGTAGTGCTATCAATGTTTTATATTGTAATACTATTATTTTATGCTTGCCTTAGCAATACTTTTAGTAGTCTTTATATCGTTTACAGCTGTTTCTCCTTTTCATTTTCAGGCATCATCAGAACGAATACACAAAAAACACTTCTCACAATTACATTTATAAACAGAGATTAATTTGGTATTTAACACATAAATAAATAAAAACATAATAAATAAAAACACAAAACGACACTTGGTAAAACATTTAAAACACTTGTTAAATTTATTTAAGTAACAGTATGCGACTGTCATCAAGTCTATCATATCACACTTTATGTACATCTATTTTGTGTCTGTGTATTTGCAGCGTATTAGGCATGTGTCTATGTATAGTATGTAACATGCGGCATAAATCTTTTAAGAAAAACTATTTATTTAATACTATTCTTCTAATTTGTTTAAGTAAATTGTTGTTGTTCTTATCTACAATTCAATATATAGCTATATAACTAAATAGCGTACAATAATTAAGTTAATTAATCCTCAATGTTTATGAATTGAATGAATAATAGTTTAATATTGTAGGTCAACCGTCTATCAGTTTTTTTTTTATTTGTTTAAAGTGAAACTGTAACTTATTAACGATCCATGAAAAAAGAATCCCTTAGAGGAAAGTACATTAAATCAGGAAAAGAACAAATTAT
This sequence comes from Philaenus spumarius, assembly GCA_018207615.1. NCBI lineage: Eukaryota > Metazoa > Arthropoda > Insecta > Hemiptera > Aphrophoridae > Philaenus > Philaenus spumarius. The sequence goes on from JAGFPH010003011.1 coordinate 132,548, forward strand.
AGAAGTAGAAGGGTTTCTATTATTGGTTTTCGATCTGTTACGGGAGTGAAAGTGACAGACACATTTGTTAGAGATTGTAAAGTATGGAATTGTGGATAAAGCTTTATATAGTTCAATGTAATAAATCATCTACAGCTTTAAACTAACTAAACTTGAAGTGGTTGTTTCCTGTAAATTGATTCATGAGGAATGTAAAACATTTTAAGTAAAATTCCGTTTAACGTGTTAAGCGGAAAATTTTACAATAAAATATTATTAAGGTGTGTTTTATTAGTTAAAAATGTAAAATAACTGGCAACAATAGGTTTTGGTAAAATAACAGGGTTATGTTTATTATTTTCACTAAATATTAAAAAGTATTTTACTTCCATGTATTTATTTAGATTATCTCAAACCAATTAGGTAAATTTAAGAATCTGACTTTTTGTTAAAGAAAGGAGAAACAGAAATATTTTGTTTTAATTTTAGGTTTGTTATAACATAATTCATAAATTTTTCAATTTTGATTGTATACAATGATATTAGAAATAATTGATTTAGAAACTATAATTGTTTTTTTTTCAGTATTCACCTTGTTGTAAATAATACGAAAAGTTAGATTTTGTAGAGTATATAAATTTAGATGTAAATTTTCATTGAATTTTTAAAATATCTAACTCTAACTAGTTTACTGATAGAGGAATGCAACCTGGATATCTTGAACATTTTAAATGTTATTTTGAACTCTTGATTAGGCATACAGGTGTAAAGTATATTAATATAAATATTTTTAATATCTGTAACTTTGAATTTTTCTAATTCTAAATTTTAAAAGTTACTTTTCAATCAGGATTAAAGGCTTGCGAAAGATTGGAACATTGTCTTTAGAAAGAATTTTGTATCGTCACTATAAATTAATTAATTCTAAGTTGATCAGAGATCTTAACCTTTTTGATTTAATATTTTACAAAATATTTTAAAAAAACAGTAGTTTCAGAAATCCTTTACATGTAAACGAATCTATGGGCCGTGTACAAGTCTTAACAAGTTGAAACAGATGGTATATGTTCTTCTCCTTTTTGTGTCTTGTATAATATTTAAATGTGGCATAAAAATTTAAGTTAAATTATATTTACTAACAATACGTTCTCCGTTAATAATGGTTTTAAGAAAGTAATTTTATCTAAGAACAGTATGTTTAAATAAATTAATATTTAATTTTAATAAATAGTTATTTACATTTCACGAAAATAAATGTTCATATAATTTTAAATACAGTCAACAAGAAAATGAGAAACTTAATTTATGCTAAACTCCCATATTAGTAATTTAAAAGTAAGACTTTTATTATAACGGGTGTAGTTAAATAAGGCAATTGTGCAGATATACAGACTATAAATGGTAAACAATGTTAACTGTAATATTATTACATTAATCTTGTTATATCGCAAATTATGTATACAATTAATTATTAAAGTCTCAGAGAAGTGAAACATTCTTTTTAATGTAATATTATTTAAAAAAATACTGTTTTGTAATTAAACTACCGAAATTCAAACTTCTGCAATCTCAATGTTGTTAAATTACAGCGTGTTTTGTATTCGCTTTAATATCAGTAAGAATATAGAATGTTCATAGAGAGCTGGTATTACATATCTTATCTACGCTTAGTTTATGACAATGTACAGTTTTAAACATTATAAAACTATATATTTGAGTATCACAAACTGAAAGAGACATTTTCATATTTATTTAGGAGAAAGTTTTAGTGTTGCTTTAGCGGGAAAATTGGCTTTACGCTGAAGAGGAATATTACTTGTATTAACTACTGTCAACAGAATTAACTTTTCACAAACTTCATCATGGTTTACTCACTCCAGTTACTTTATTTAGGTATGTTTGATTTCACTCTTTTGCCAACAACTTATTTTAGTTAGGGTATATCATTAAGTTTTCTTGCTTAATGTGAAATAATTTAATTTAGCGACAAAACATATATTTATGACCCATACGTATTTAAGCTATTTATTTATTGTTTTTTTTTTTTTTTGCTTTATAACTGGTTAAACCTAAAAATGTTTCCTACTACAAAAAATATACATTGAGATCACTATTAAATATATTTCAATGATATATTGTTTATAATTTGGTGGGTATATTTATAATAATTTAATTGAATAATTAATTGTAAAGTGAGAATAAACTTGCTCGTTAATTCAAGGTGTTGCCGGATATGGTAGGAAGTGTCAAACGTCATATTTACATTTACCAACAAAGCAACTAAAAATTAGATATGCTGTCTGGACATATAGTTTAGTAACCAATTTTGTTTTTTCATTAACTTGACTACATAAAATATTTAAATTTAGCAATTTAATAATATAGTATCTAGTAATAATAATTAGTATTTAATCTTTTTTAAAAACTAATATTCTTGTACAAAATTATTAAGGTTTTAATTATATTCTGATGTGTTTTGCATGGCTAAGTGTTTCATTATGAATTTATTACAGTAAATGATAGTACATTGCACTGACCACGAAATCCATTAGGCCATTAGGCAAAGTGTGTTGTATCGCAAGCTATCAGATTACCTGTAAGTGCCTGTGCGTTGTGTATTAGCCACTGTAATCTGATAGTCTAATAATTACATTCTAAAACACACTTGCATTAACTATATTTTGGAAAATCACAATATGATATAGTTTTTCATATTAGGTAGCATAATATAAATCAGTAAATACAAATGACTTTCTAATTAGGTTACTTACTTTACAATTATTAAATTACTTAAAAGAAAGGTAAGGCTTGGAGATAGTTGTGAAAATTATATTTGTTCTTTTAAAATATTCACATTATTTAAAAATACTCAGCTTAGGTGATTGAAGATGTTCATTGTGTTAAGAATAATCTGATATTATTTATTTAAACCTATACAAATATTTATCAATAGCTGATTCAATACTTCGAAATTATTATTTTTTTTTTAATTTTTAGATTATGTTAATGAATAGGAATAGATTCAAATAATTCAAACTCTTAAGTGCCACTCCCGTTAAATCATAGAAACTTATATGTTTAATTACAGGAATTCTAACAATATATCTTCGTGGAGGAAGCAAGGGGGGGGTGTGTGAAGCACCTTATTGGTCTCACCAAATATGATGCAAATGTGTTTATTAAAAATAACATTTACTCTCTGATTTAAAAATTCAGTTTGTTGTTTAAAATATATCTAAATAAATTATATTTAATTATGCTTCTGTTTCAGAAGAGATCTGGTGTAGATGAGTGAAACCTATTGTTATGAAATGAAAAACTAATTAAATTATATAAAGCAGTTCTGCTGGGCAAAGGCTAATATTAATAATGTTCCTTTTTGCTAATTAATTATAAAAGTGAAATAATGAGTATAGGACTACAAAATATTGTAATGTTGTAACTATGTTTTGTAAACTGTCTTTACATTGTAAAGAAAGGTGTTCTTTTTTTTAAATACAGTATATAATTTAATATGTTAGTCTCCAAAAGTTTTAAAGCTAGAAGCAGCACCTCGATGACAGTCAAAGGAACTGAAATTCTAACTACTTTACCAGCTACCAGAGATCAGCACCTCTTGGACCTTCTTTATTACTAATCCTTCTCTTTTCTATACATAACACACACAAAGGAACTATCTTTCTTGTTGGGAATTTGAATTGTCAGGTATTTAGGTTATGTTTCAAGAGAGATGTTACTAGCTTAATCTTAATAATTGTTAATTTATTTATGTAAAGATTGTGTAAGAAACTCAAAAACAAGTTTTGTCCTTATTATTTCTAGTTACTACTAAATTTGTATTTAGGGGAAATGATAATGTTAATTTCTAAACTTATTTTTTGTTTAACTATTTTTATGATATGTATATAATTGATGTTCATATTAAAACTTTAAACGTTACTATTAAAGTGATATTAAGTCAAAGTATGACTTGAGGATCAAAATATTTCATTTAACATTTGTACAGGATGGTTATTTATTTTGTGCCCATAAATAAACATGAAGATTTTAGGAACATCTATATTTAAGTATAACAATAAATCCCTAAAACGTAATTACTTTTCAAAATTACATGTTAATATTTTATTATTTATTTTTTCTAACTTTATAATTAAAAGGTCATATTTGGATAGACCTAGGCCAATGTAATTTCAAAATTAACAAATGTAAATAAAAACAATGTTGTTTCATGTATGAAATAGAAATAAAATATCAAAAATAATTAATTTTTAACACAATAAGCAATTTAAGTATTAATATTATTCAGTTAGGAAATAATAAAATCCCAAAGTATTTAACATCTATTTTATTACACGTAAACAAAGGCAACATTGTTAACTCTCTACTAGAATTATTATATAATAAATAACATAAAATTCATTTTATTCAATAATTAACGAAATAAATAACTAGATTTAGATTACAAATGTTCATACATTTAGTTCATACCTCTTAACTATATTTTCTTTGAAAGTTTTAAAACCAACATAAACAACTTAGATGATTAGAACAATATTTGTCTATTTGTTTACAGCGTAAGTAAGAGATGACCTCTTTGATATTACGTCTTTGAAGAATATACGATGTAGCTATCAGTTATTTTTTTAATAGGTTAGTTTCCAAAATTCCACCTAATATAAAACATGCTAAGAAAGATTAATTATTATAAATCAACCGTCCTAAAAAAGTTATCGTAATATTTAGTTTTAATACTATATATATATGTATGTATATATATATATATTTAAATTGTATCTAATGTTTTACAAATGTGTTATATTACTTCATGTATTTATCCCTATTCATTTACTGTATTAAAATAAAATAATATTGCTAAAGGCTTTTACTGTGGGCAACTTAAAATAATTAGGCTACTTTCAGATTGAAAACAATCTCTATTCATTTTTCTAAAGTTGTAATTAAAAATATTACGTACGATTGGATTTATCCTAAGATTCTGTACTTTTTCTGAAACATAAGTTGTAAAAACCATTCGATAATCATTTTGAAATAATGTCTACTAAAATTATTATGGAATAGTTTTAAGTTATATATACACAAGTTTGTAGATAAAGTTTCATCCTGGTTGCTAATCGATTTCAGTAATTCAAATCTACTAAAAGATTTTTGGAAAAGAGAAACGAGAAGCAAACGCAAATGAAGTAGACCAAAATCTGAAATCTTATATATCAGTATGATTAGGATTAGACAGAAAAAAAGTTGAATACATTATCTCATTTACTACAGCATGAAAGCGAGTTGACTAAAATAATATGTTTACTATAACAAGTATTTATATTAAATATAAATTATTTAATTTTATTAAATATTTAACATACAATATATATTTGATGGTTTATTACCTATAATATTTACTACTATAGTGTTATTTAAACTTATATGTCAAATGCATTATTGCATTTAATGTAATCAATGACTTTAATTTCATCGATTTGTCATATTTCATATTATATTTTGTGTTCTTGTCTTCCTTTATTTATCCAGAACTCTCTTCAAAACTCTGATATTTAATTAAACATGTACTGTAGGCAAGCACGATAAAAGTATTTACTGTACAAAGAGTTTGACGTGAAATGAGTTCATTCCCCGAAATTGGTTTTGTTCCAAGAGAGATATATATATAGTTTTAACAGCCATATAGACTTTTATAAAATGAGAAGTTTTTAATGTTGTGTTTTCAAATAAAATAATTGTAACTCGCTTAGATATATTTTCCCATATTTTATTACAAGAAACATTCACTCCCAGTATGGTTTTCGTGCCCTTTAAATTAATAAATTAAATTAAATTAATATAAGCATAATATTTTTACCCGCAGTTTAGATGATTTAATACAAATTATTAGTATTTAAATATTCACAAATCTAATATATTTCATATATACTCTTTATAAGTCATCATTAGTCGAACTGATATTAAATTAAGTCATTAAAGAAATACTATTTTTAATATTAAAATAGTAGTACAAAAATAATAAAATATGTATCCGTATTAATATGCAAAAATAACTTTAAATTTTTTACAGTATTGCGACGGTTAATTATTATGCAAGAAGAAAACTTAATAATTGAAGCATAAGAAACCCATTTTAATAAATTCAAATTTTGAAAGAATGTATCTGGAGCAGCAAAACAAGACAAAATTAAAATAAATAATACATTTTTGAGGAAAATTGCGTAGGCTATTTTAAAAATTAAGAGTAAAATTATAAAAGTTTTTTAAAAAAGAATCAATTGTAATTTAATAGCAGGCAAAGGAGATCTAAAATGCGCTAAGTCAAAGTACAAGAAGAGACCGGAAAATATTCTTGTTTAACATTGCAAAAGTTTGTCGGCGTATCACTGTTGGAGTATACAATTTTATAATTGTAAACATTTCAATAATTTTTAGTTAGAAAGACGAGAAAAAACTAATTAAAATGTATTAAAAGAAATTTAGTAGAGTCGTTAGTTCATAAATTACAGAAGACTAAAAATAAAAAAAAACTTTAAGTTTTAAATAAAATTAAGAAACCAAATAGGCCTAATAGAGACCTAAAAGGGAGAATAAAAATCAAATAATTTTTTTTTTTTTAAATAATAACGTAATAGGAAAAATGGGGTTTTAAAGTCATCCTCTGACCAAAAAATCCCTATAAATTTAAAACTAAAAGAAGATTCAGGAAAAATAAGTAAATTAATAAAGAACTACTATGCAAGGTTTCAACAAAAAGGCATTATTAAAATCAGAATAATTAAATAATTAAAAGGGAGAAACTTCAAATGAACTAAAAGGGGAAATGATAAAAATGTGTTTAAAATTATATAACATGTTAGAAAATAGTTAAAGGTACTGTAATAACGCGTGAGATGTGTGAACATTTAAAATGGGGGAAAATAAAAATACAAATCGTGAGCGCAAAGTTAGGCTTCAGAAATCTGGAGAACTAGCGCAGGTACCGAAAATCCGATGTCAGTTTTGTTCGTTTGTAAACAATCTGAAGAATATAGAAAACAAAATTTAAAATTAAAATAATTCCAGAAAACAAATTTCAAAATTTAACAAAAAACTTTCGGAGCGGCTAGCACGGTGAGAGTACGACAACAATTCAAAGAGCTGTGTGAGCAGAAGGTCGTCACGAACAATATGAGATAATCAAATGTAAATTTAGATCAAGGAGGAAAGGTTATGGTGGTTTTGGAAATTCAAGGCATAAACAGTGGTTTTTCATAAAGTGACAATAATTTGCTAAATAAACATAACATAGTCCGGCCCGGCGAGAAAGAAGGAAGATATCACTCTGGAAGTCAAAAGAAGGGCTAATTATAAAAATGAAAACAATGCGATAACGAACAATTAACAACCGATTTACTAATTTTGAAGTTACAGGATGAAATAGAAAAAATTTACGATCATTAAAACAGTTGAAATAAAAAGTTTCGTCACTTTTAACAATGGGAAATCTCTTGCCTAAAGTTGTGGGCAAGAAGTCTACAGTTATTGATTTTACGAGTTAGTTGAATCTGATACCAAAACTACAACACTTCTCCAGAGATACAAAAATGGATTTCCAGAGGCTAGCTGAGAGAACGACTAACTTGGAATACTCGCAAAAGTAGAGGACTTGGAGCGTCATCAACATAAGCCAGAGAAAGTGAATATTGAAGAAAACACGGTGTGGGGGATTTTCGAAAACAAAACTCCGGTAAAGAGTAACATGCCGCTAGAAGGTCAATACAACAAGAAGAAGGATCCAGGATAGAGGACCGAAAATAGAACGTCTTGTGTGATTGTAAGTAACACACTATAAAGATGTTTTCGATCCTAGGGAAATTTGAAAAATAAATAAAGAAAGAAAACGGAATAAATAAATTAAATTCAGGGGAAAGTTTAAATGGTTCAAATAATTTTAATTAAAAGCAACTGACATCTCACAGTCTAAAATAGCGATGAAAAAACTAATTGCAAATATATATAAATATATATATTCTTTTATCAATAATTGTGTTTTGCATTTAATACGCCGATGCGTACAAGTGAAATAATCAGTTTTGTTAAATAAATTATTTTCTACTTGCAAAATTACTAAAATCATTTATAGAATTAATAAAATAAATTGCGTCATAAAGTGCTCTAATTATAAGAATCAGGTAAGGCGAAAGTATTTTCTGATCATAACTAATATAGGCTAGCTCCACAGAGAACGACCTCTAGATCGGAGTTATAATTAGAGCTAGTTTACAAAAAAGTAAGCAAAGTAAAAATTTTTCAATTCTTAATTAAAAACTGGAAATTAGAAAAAAAACTATTTCAATTTCTTGCCATTGCATAAACCTCTCAAAAAAGGTCATAAGGGCAGGTACGAGTTGACCGAATATCACATAAAGGTTTAGATTTGGCTTCGAGAAGCGCGACACGTAACAGCTTGGGCAAGTGGCGCAAGGAACGTCGAAACAGTTCAAACATCTACATACAAAGTGTGGCGAGGGGAGTTGCGTGTGATAGTATGTACAATTTTGTAATTGGTTCTTATTGTTTTGTTAGTAAGGATATAACCACTTTTTTTAAGCAAAAATAATTACATAATTTTGTATCATACTAAAACCATTGAAGAAACAACTGTTTCTTCAATGCTAAAACAAATGCAAGTACAATTTAAAACTATACCCTTCGATGTTAATGCGTGTTAATCGGTGGTAAATGAAGTACGGAAAATTTTTACAAAACGTAAAGTGTCAAATGTAATAATAATCACATTGTATCTGTTTGTAGTTATTTATAAGCATTATTAAATTCTTATTAGTAAACTATATTTTAAAGGCATTCAAATGTAAAATAAATTAAATTTTAAAATAGTAAATTTTAAAATAATAATAGTAGAACATTATTAGACTACTGTAATAGGTTTTATAATAATTTACACAGTTTTAAAAGATATATCTGACTTTAAAGTGTAATAGTCATAAGATAATTTAAACTTGGTGTCTAAACCACCATCAAGAAAACATTTTGGACTAAAATCCAATTATCAAATAATATTTGGGAAAATTAAGTAACGTATTTTGCATGATACTTTCGTTAGTTTGACACCTTTAGTATTAATACAAAGATTTTGAAATTAAAAAAACAAACAAACAAACTTAGTTCTAATTTGATGTAACTTACTTTATAAAAATTTGAGGAGTTGTTAGAAGTGAATTTTAACTATTATTGAATACTTTTTTATGTATTAACTTTGAATAATGTTTACCATCTGATATGAGACATATTTTAGTTGTACATGTCATGGTTATTTTCTTTCACTATCGCATTCTTCATTAATATTTGCAATTAAAAGTGAGAAGAATAAAACTAAAGAAAGACAAAAATGAATGGACAAAATCAAAATTTAATCTCTAATTAGTAAAATAAATATAATGAGTATATATTTATTTATTTTATACTAAGAGATCAATGTTACCTGCAATCAAATTATAGCAATTAAGTTCTACAGTCATTCCATTTTTAAGAATTATAAATTAGACATTTTAATTGTAAAATATATTTCAAAGTAAAATTTGTACCAATTTAAAGTTGTGCCGTATTTATTCCAATTAGTAAAATGTGTAATTGGCAACGTGAGTGGCTTGGCAACTAAAGCACGTCAACCAATTACTGCCGAGATACTTTGTCTCTTATGATTGATTCATTAAAGTGTCTTTGATCATGGCTCTTTTAATGAATGGTATTTTATTGATGAAGAATAATTAACTTTTTTCTAGGTTGACATTGAAGTCTACTCTCCCATCAACACATTATTCATTGTTTACATATTCGTATTTATAATATTAGAAACGAAGAAAGAAACAACCATAATACGAATATTTTATTTACTCTAAAGCATATAATTACGAGTGAATAGCAAACTAATTCATTATTTTTGTTATGACTTGAGTTAGACAAATTTTACATTTTTGTTAATTTAATTCTAAAAGTTGTCAAGTACAATCTGAATTAATATTATTTTGGGAATATTTTAAATTTTATACAACTACTATTACACATTTTGCATAATATGTCAATAGATATATAATTACTTGTACATTTGTATATAATATATAAATAACCACTATTTCTTTACCTGAATTGTTAAACCTTTGATAAGTTTAGTGCTATATTTTGCAGAAGCAAAATTAAAAAGGAATGCACTTTAAGGGTTAAAACATATTGTGGAATAAAAACTTTGGAATGCTTCCTTCACCCTCCTTTCAACATAATAAAGTTTGCAGCAGTAATTATTAATGAACATATAACCACTCTAATACCATCAATAATGTTATTTAAAATATAAGGCAAATTATGTTTATTAATTTAAAATAATTTACAAGTAAAACTTGATTCGTGGTTTTTTGTATTCAAGTCTTTTCGTTAGACTTAGTTTCAATCCATTAGTGATTGTAGATCAATTACGACTTGTTTAAGAAAGTTAATCGCATCTTTAGCATATGGCGGTCATTGTTTTACACTGAAAAACTTAAAATATATGGACACATATTTATTTTAATCTTTCGTTGTATATTGTTTCGATGCACTGGTACATGGTCTGTTTGTTGATCTTGTATGACGGTAGGGCTGCATTGTTTCAATCGTTTTGGTGGAACTATAGCTTGTAATATAAAAGTTGTTTTGAATTATTTATAGGTTTATGGAAAATATCTTCACAGTTTAATGTATTTGTGCCTGATCTCCTGTTCGAAGTTATTATTTATTTTGTCGTAGGCCTATCCTTTTTTATAAATGTTAGCTTAAACACGTATTTCTGTCGCAG